>VDFB02145581.1:0-101311 GCA_007258455.2 Sequoia sempervirens | reverse complement strand
CTAAATATGATTCTGCCCTAAATCTGAGTGTAACAAACTGTAACAACTCTGCCCTAGATCTGAAAATGACAAATTCACCCAGCAGATGCAAAATATGAACATTACCAAACAGTAGCAATATGGAATGTAATCACAACATGTAACGGATGTGACAACCCACACAAACAAGATTTCACAGTATAGATAAGTCTGAGAGTACTTGCAACGTGAACAATGAATGAAATATCAAACCCTAAGAGGTGCACCTAAACTTATTTCAGATCTGTATATACAATATGCTCCTAAATCTCCGTTGAAGTCCAATTAGGCCTCCGTGATGAAGCCTTCCCATCAATGAATTGGGTTTCCGTCCAATTCACCTTCCTAGTATAAGGGTTTTCGTCCTTCTGCTGGTCTGTCGTGCTTATTCCAAATCTCCGATGATGAAAACAAACCAAGTGACCTTGCATAAATACATTGCCAACCAAGGGGTCGGCCTCACAGAGGAAAATTCAAATATTAAATTATGGCGCCAACAACAAAAGGGTCGGCTAGAATATAAATTTAAATATTATTTATTAATAATTTAAATTTATTTAATATTAATTAATTATTATTATAATATTATTTTATTACTTATTTATTTATTTAAAATATCAAGGTGGCCGACCCAGCCCTAAATCGGGGACATTACAACTTTGGCCAAAGCCATGTGTTCATTGAAATAGATGAAATTTTACCTAGCAAATTTATTTATATATTTCTCTGTCATATCCTCATAGTGGGACATTGCATGTTCATGTTAGAAATGCATGTATATACATCAGGCTTGCACCAAGATTCCCTCCTGCTTTTTATTTCCAAATTGCTAGGTACTTCATGCAGGGTCAGGTATTCTTCATGTTATGAAGAATTTCGAGGAAGCATAAGCTTCGTGGTTGGACGGAAAAGTCCCTGAGCCATGTTCTCATCTCTTGACTTGTGGATGACCGTGAGGGTCGTCGAAGACTGTATTGTATATGTCCTTACATTATTTTTGTATCATTATATGTTTTTGTACTTCCAGATTGTATCTTTAGTTGATTTCATGGCATGAGAGCCTGAATTGTATTTTTGTATATCAAATATTATGTGCCTTTTACCTAGATTATTCACTACACATATGAGGATGTGTTATGAAATTTATTTACTTAATGAAGTTGTATCATTTTTATTCCATGTTTATGAGGTAATGAGTTATGTTTTATTTTCGTGAGATTGTTTTGGGTCCCAATCCTTACAAGCCCCTAGAATTGAACACTCTGCTAGCCCACATAATTGTTCATTGTTCTAAAACAATCCCCCACAAGCATACAAACTAGTGTTCCACGGGGACGCGTTGCCCCCAAAAAATCCCACGTTTCCTAGATGGGGACGTCTCAGAGACTTGGGGACTTGGGGGGGGGACGTCCCCCCACCAGCCCACCACCAATGCCACCATCCCACCACCAATATCACAGTCTCCGAGATGCCACTAGGACTTCGAGGATGTTGGGGTGTCCTCAAGACGTCTAGGGGACTCCTAGTTGTCTCCAAGATGTATAATTCTTATACTTATACATCTTTTTATAACTATTTTTTCAAGTAGTACATGTATTTCAGCACCCTTCTGCCCCCGCCCCCCCCCTGGCTGCCATTCCCCCACCGCCCCCAAACTTAGAACCCCCATCCCCTACCGTCCCCGTCCCCAAAACCTCGTGGAACATTGATACAAACACAGTTGGCAAAGTCAATCCACTACAAATAAGAGACAAAATAGTCTCATTGAAGACCTACCTCAACATCCTCCAACATGTAGTGGCAAAAAGGACTTCAAACAAACATATGAAATGAAAATCAATTCCAATACACTAAGGTGTTGTTCCCAACCAAACACCAAGATGCCATAAAATCCAAAATCCAATCATATATTTGTTGTCCACATTCCCAACATTCAAACATTGTCGAAAGTGATAGATTGCTTAAATAAAATGACCCAACAAAAGATTAATTCCAAATGACCTACAATGTTACTAATTCAATTGTGGCAATTTTAAAAAGATACTCCTTTGCTACAAGTGGGTCTACAACAATACAAAATACTTGGAGTTATCCAAGTGACCACCTCTTTGTTGCAAGCGCACTTGCAGCATGTGCTCAACTATAGAACTGAAACTGATCCAAACATCCAAACTAATTTTCAACAACAATACAAAATACTTTGAGTTATCCAAGTGACCACCTATTTGTTGCAAGCGCACTTGCAGCATGTGCTCAACTATAGAAGTTAGAACTGAAACTGATCCAAACATCCAAACTAATTTTCAAATCACACCTCCCTAGTCCCCAAAAGCTTCAAGACACAACTAAATGTGGGAACTTCTTCCCAACATCTTAACAAGACAGCCACTTTGCCTTATTCAAGAAGTGTCCTTTCTCACCCATTAGCCATGTCTCCCATTCTCCTCACCTAATCTACATCACCTTATTATCAAGAATGATATCCTCCTCCAATTCTCCCATATCTTTTGGTGCAAAATATTGAATGAAGGAAGAACTGGATCCAATAGCTCTTCAACCAAAATAGAAGGCTCAAACAAGCATAACTAGTTGGCATTAATCACTAAAAACATCTTCATATACTTCAGTAATTCTAAACGAAAAGCAGTCTGTCCTACTTGCTCTATGATATGAAATGGACCATACCACAAAGGTTTCAGCTTCCATGAAGGCCCTTGTTGTCTTTCTTTGCCCAAGTAGACCCAAACCATGTCACTAGCATGAAAAATATGTTCTTTCCTATGCTGATCATGACATTTCTTGTACTTGAGCTAAGACTCTTTCAATCTCTCTTCGACCTGGAGGTGTATCTATTTCACCTTCTCCACAAACCTATGAGCTTTATCAACCTCAAAGTCACCATTTTCTAGTCCTTCCTTGACTGACCAAAACAGATAACAAGTGGGCTTGATGGCATAAAACCAAAACATACCTCAAAAGGCAAAACATTCAATGAAAAACAAATGGCCCTATTGTACAAGAGCTAAATATACACCAAGTGCTCATCCTAGCCTTTGGAATACCTCTAATTATAGCCCCTAACAACTATTAAAAAAAATTGTTCACAACTTCCATCTGTCCATCTGTTTGTGGATAAAGGATGGTGGACCATTTGAGTTTAGTGTCCATTCTTTCCCAGAACAGGTACCAAAACTTGATCAAAAACCTAGAATCTCTATCTGAGATGATGCTTTCTCTCCATCAGATACGATGCTTTGTCTCTTATCAGATATGACATTTTCTAGGATACCAAAATATATCCACATGTTATTAAAGAAAACGCTCCACTACATCAGTCCCTGTCACTGTTTTTTTACAAGCAATCAGCACATACATCTTCCTAAAACAATCCACAATTACCAAAGTATAATCATTGCATCACTTAGTACTTGGGAGACCTCCAACAAGGTCCATAGAGATGTTTTCTAAACGCTTCTCAAGTAGAAGCAACAGCTGGTACAGCCCCAACTTCCAACTGTTGGACTTACATTGCATAACTGATAACTACGAACAAACCTTGCAACATTGGCTTGTAAACACAGCCAATAAACATAATGTTTGGAGATTTTTTACAGTTTTATTGACACCAAAATGTCTAGCTACACATGATATGTGTGCCTCGCTACTAACAAAAACCCTCTGCTCTTTTGGCACACATGGTATACCCACTTTATATAGGAGTCCTTCCTAAAGGTAGTAGTCTTGCTGAGGCTCAAACTCCACATGTTTCTTGTTGCATACAGTCTGATATACTTCGCAGAAATCTGCATCATGTTGATAGTTATGTAGATTCTATTTATGACACATAGAGAAAAAAAACAAACTTTTGGGTCATATAGTTATCTATATATAGTTTGCCTAGGAAAGGCTACAGCTTAGACAAGCTACTTAGTGCCAATAAAAGAGGTGATCTGGACAGCATATCAGCCACCTTATTCAGCACACCATGCTTATACTTGACCACAAAATGGAACTGCTTAAAGAATCCCATCTATTTGTAATAACTAGGCTGCTGCAATTTTGTTTATACGTGCTAGTATTGCAGGGCTTATCGTTGGTGTGCACCACATTCTCCTTCTCCATGAGGTAATGTTTCCACTTCTTCACTACAAAAACCAGGGCATATAGTTCCTTATCATAGGTGTTGTAGATTAATACGAACCCTCTAAATGTATCAAAATGATAGCAAACAGGCCTACTTCCTTATAGCAACACTACACCCATAGCATAGTCGCTAGCATCTATCTCTACCTCAAAAGTTGCTTGCAAATTAGGTAAAGCAAGGACTGGTGTTGTACTTATCTTCTTCGACTCCTCAGATGCTCATTTATATCTACTGCCCCACTGGAACTTGCTTACTTTGCCAATGACTTCATGCAATGGGGCAGTAATATATGATGATTTTTTCACAAATTTATAGAGGCATTAAGCTGTACCTATAAAGCTTTGTGTCTTGCTCATGATAGGGGCTTTGGCCAATTAACTATGACCTCAACCTTGGATGGGTCTATCTTTTAGCATACTTGCACTTCTTACCATTCAAAAACAATTTGTTCTCACTCAAGATCTCAAACACCTTTCCAAGATGAGACAAATGCTCTTCATATGACTTACTAAATACCAATATGTCATTTAGATAAACAATAAGACAACAATTGACTAATGATCTCAATACCTCATTCATGAGGTGCATGAAGGTAGCTGGTGTGTTACACAACCCAAATGGGAGAACTGACCGCTCAAAAAGACCCTAACATGTTTTGAAGGTTGTCTTCCATACGTCCTCTTCCTTGACTCTCACCTAATGGCATCCAAATTTAAGGTCCAATTTTGTAAAGTATTTGGCATATTGCAACTGATCTAGTAGATCCTCAATTCAAGGCAATGGATACTGGTTCTTCATGGTTGTCTTATTCAGTCCCCAATAATCTATGCACATCTGCCACACCCCACCTTTCTATGGCATAGTGACAATAGGAGATCCACATGGAGAGGTACTAGGTCTAATTACCCCTTGCTCCAACAGCTTCTTGAGCTGCTCTTTGACTTCTTGTGCTTCTATAACACTTTGCCTACACAACCACAAGTTTGATAAGGAGACTTTGATAACAACTGGATCTCATGTTCTGCAGCTCTCTTTGGGGGCAGCTCCTTCGGTTCTACAAATAATTCCGAAAATTTGATCACCATATCAATCAAACCCTGCTGTTCTTGATGAGTATAACGTCCATGCAGCCCCTTTAGCTCAGCCCCTTCTTGCTTTCCTTTACCTCTCAACATCAACAAAGCAAACTTGCCATTTTGTTGCACTAATCATGGTGATCTATGTCTTCTTCTCAGCTACACCCAAGGTGTATGGCATTCCATTTAAGACCAATCTATACTAATTACACCTCCTCCGATATGTAGCATCCCTGAGATACAAATATAGGCTGCTGAAAATCACTTGGCATACATCCAACAAAACTATGTTGCATTGGAATGGGAATGGTTGCGCATTTCCTACTGTCCAACCACCCACTCATCCACGTCACCATCCAAACAACTATCCTCTAAAGCCTAACCCCCACCATCAAGGATTAGAAGTGTCACCCACCTTATGAAATGCCAACATCACGAATTTTGATAGTTGAACAATTTGCCATCCCATATAACTATTTGCTGCCCTAAAATGACCCCACACAAGCATACAAACACAATTGGCAAAGTCAGCTAGACAACAATAAGAGAATAAATAGTATCATTCAAGAACTTCTACCTCAGCATCCTCCAACATGCAGAATTAACCAAAATTGACTGGCAACAAACATATGAATTGTTAATCTACTCCAAGACAACACGGTGTTGTTTTGGACCACCACGAAGATGCCACCAGATCCAAAATTCAACCATATTATATTCATTGTCCACATTCCCAGCATTCAAATCATTGTTGAAACTTGAAAGTAAGATAGATTGCTTAAATAAAACAACCCCAACAAAAAATTAACTCCAAACTACCTACAACACATTAATAATTCAATTGCAGTAGTGTTAAAATATTCTCCTCTATGTTACCGGATTCGCTCATATAGGCCCTGAGTTCGATTCGGGTTCGGTTCGGGTCCGGAATTTGGGTCTAGTTCGGGAAAATTCGCAGTGGGTCCGGTTTTTGGACTGTGGGTTTGGCCAGGGTCCGGACCCATGACTGTGGGTCCGAACAAGGTTCGAAAATTTCAAACCCGGGTTCTATTCCGTGCCTAGGCGCGTTTTTTCATCCTTTCTTTTCATTATTTTAATACTTTTTTGACTCATTTTTTACTTTTAATGACTTTTTTATTATTTCTAACCCTAATACTTGCCTCAAAAACATGAAATGGGTAAAGTGAAACTCATTTACCAATTTGTGAATGAGAAAAAAGGATTTTTTGCCTCCATTGCTGAACTTTCTCTTTTGCTTGCACAAGCTGGAATAGACTTGAAGGCTGATCGTAGATTGTTCAAAGTTGATTGTTGTGCTATTCCTAAGCACTTGCAAGTGTCTATTCATTGCTAAGAAGATCGTAGAGCAAGATTTCTTCAAAAGAGGTGGGTTTTTTGAAGTTTTTTGATTTTTTTTTTACATTTTTTTTCACAAGTGAACTTCAACTCTTTTGTTTTGTTTTTTAGTTATTGTTTTGTTTTACTTTTCATTCCTCTAAATGTCTATAACACATGTTCAATTTTTTCATTTTTTTGAAATTAATTAAGTCTTTTAGTTTCAAATTCAATGAATCAATACCAAAATTTCAATATGTTGTGCCTTAGGTATTCACTATTCCGTATTACAATGGCAACCGGTACCTCCTCAGGCTCAATCCAATCTCGTTTCAAAATAAACCCAGCCTCTCCCCTTTGGAAATATGTAGAAATGGTTCAACAACTTCCAGGTGGTGGAGGATATGTTTGGATTTGTAGTCATTGCAATGTTCAATATTCGAGCTCATACAGTCGAGTAAAAGGGCACTTGTGCGGGATCCCTGAAACAGGCATCAAAAATTGTCTAGGTGAAAACAACGATGGCATTCAAGAACATATAGTGTTGAAATATATTGTTGAGCAAGAAAAGGCAGACCAAAAAACAACCGGTGGTAAAACAAGCCATCCTTTGAAGAAAGGATCTTGATCCATGAAACCCCCTACAACACCTCCTTATTTTCCACCTACAAAAAGCCATCCATTTATGGACATCCCTCAAGAGCAAACCATGCCCTCTTCAAATAAAAGATCTAAGGGACCGTTGGAAGCTTCATTTCAAAATGAGGCAAGAGAGATTGCTGATCAAGACATAGCAAGATGTGTCTATGCCAATGGATTGGCATTCAATGTTGTTCGTTCACCATATTGGCAAAAAATGGTGAAATCTATTAATGAGGCTCCAAAGGGGTATAAGGGCCCAGGTTTTGAGAAGGTGCGTTGCACCTTATTGGAGAAAGAGGTGAAACATGTAGCAGACTCTTTGAAGCCCATAAGGGATTCGTGGATCGAAACAGGGGTGACCATAGTTTCTGATGGATGGAAAGATGCAAGAAATCGCCCATTGATCAATGTTATTGCTGTGTCCCCTAAAGGGGCAATGTTTTTGAGAGCAGTGGATTGTGAAGGACAGGTGAAAGATGGTCCATTTATTGCTGACATCCTTTGCCAAGCTATTGAAGAAGTGGGCCATCAAAATGTTGTGCAAGTTGTAACCAACAATGCCAAAAAATGTAGGGCTGTTGGGTTATTGGTTGAGGAGAAGCATCCACACATTTTTTGGACACCTTGTGCTGTCCACTCCCTCAATCTAATGCTACAAAAAATTGGATCCAAAATTGAATGGATCAAACAGGTGTATGCCGAGGGCAAAGACATCCAAATGTTTGTCACCAACCACCATATGACGCAAGGAATATTTAGACAATTCTCTAAATTGGAGTTGTTGAAGGTAAGTTAATTCTCAATATTTTTAAATTTTTGAATTTTCTTTTAATTTTAATTTTTAAATTTTGATTTTGTATATTTAAATTATATTTTAATTTTAATTTTGATTTTCAAACAGGTTGTCGAGACCCGTTTTGCCTCCAACACAATTGTGTTGAGACGACTTATAAAGGTTCGTGAGGCACTATGTGCCATGGTAATCAGCCCTAATTGGGTTGTATGGAGGCAATCTAGCAATGAAAGGGCAAATAGGATCAAGCAAAGGATCCTAGATGATGGTTGGTGGGATCGTGTTGAGTATCTCGTCAGTTTCATCGAGCCCATACTGAGCATGATCCGTTACACTGACTTGGATAGACCTTGTTTGGGCGAAGTATATGATGGCGTTCCATACTAAGCATGATCCGTTACACTGACTTGGATAGACCTTGTTTGGGCGAAGTATATGATGGTATCGACTCAATGATTGAGAAGATGAGATCCATCATCAATGCAAAAGAGGAAGATCCTGAAGAAAAATTCTTCAAAGAGCTACAGGAAATCATGGTTGATAGATGGAACAAAATGACCACTCCCTTGCATCTTCTCGCTTTTGCATTGAGTCCCAAATATTATAGCCCTGAGATACTTTCTACTTCATCAAGAGTTGCTCCATATAGGGATGGTGAAGTGGCCCAAGGGTACAAGGCAGCAATTCGTAGAATCTTCAGTGATCGTGACCAACGTGATCGAGTGAGGGCTGAGTTTATGGCTTTTGCATGCTCTGGGAGTGTTGATCAGAATATGGATGCTCTTCGAGACAAGTGTAGGGTGGCTGCTCATAGTTGGTGGTACTTCCATGGGCAAGAATACATGCACCTCCAACCTATTGCAATAAAAGTTTTATCCCAAGTAAGTTTTATAATTTATATTTGTAATTTTAATTTTAATTAATAATTTTGTTTAGTTAAATTTTGTAACTCTTAACTATTTATTAATTTAATTTGGTCTTAATAGGTTGCTAGTTCATCCTCTTATGAGAGGAATTGGAGCACATACTCCTTCATCCACTCAATAAAACGCAATAGGCTACATTCAAAAAAGGTTGAGGACTTGGTGTATGTGCATTCAAACTTGCGCCTCCTTACACACAAACATAGTCCCTACAAAGAAGGAGACACAAGGAGGTGGGATATTGAGCCAGAGTAGCTTGACTTGGATGCTTCCACAAGTTACTTAGCTGCACTTGATATTGATGATGACTATCAGCCTGAAGCAACTACTGAGCATGAGAGTGGTAGTGTCAGTGCTAGTGTCGGTGCTAGTGGCAGTGCTAGTGTCGGTGCTAGTGCGAGTGCCACTAATGCTCTTTGTGGTTCTACACAAAATGTAGCATCTAATGTTGCTAATGATGCTGCTTTTTTTTTATGACCCATATGATTCAAATTGACATTGTAAACACTTGACATTTTTATGTTTGAACTTTGAACTTTAATTTATAATTCTATATCATGACATTTGACTTTTGAGTATAAACTATAAAGTGGTGGTGTATTTTTGCTATGTTATTTGACTATTAATATGGTGGTGTATTCTGAACTTAAATACGACTGCAAATATGTATATATTTCTGATTTTTATATGTTTTTGTATTACCGAACCCAAAATGAACCCAACCTCAAAAAAAAAATTCCTGAACCAGCGAACCGGGTTCTTGAACCCAAAACCGAACCGGTATGTCATGTCCCCATTTTTGACGAGCATCAGAGTTCGTAAGTTTGGCCTATTAGGAGACCCTCGTAGGCTGATAGAGCGGTTAGAGGGTCGTTTCGGGGCTTGGCTCAGCATCAGATTGGCAGTTTTGATCAATTGGCTTTCGTTTTGGTTCAATCGGAGACTTTTTGCAGAATTGCTATTTTTAGCAGTTCCTGGCAGGCAGTGTGGGACCCCTGCTATTTTTAGCAGTATGGCTTTGGCTGCATCCAGAATCACTTCAGAGTTCGTCAGCTTCAGACGGAACAGGAAACGGATAAGTAACGGGAGAAATATTAATATTTAATTACATTGATTAAATATTAATTAATTAATGATTATAATATAAAGTTATAATTTAAAATTATAACTTAAGTGATTTTTCACTGAGGGGTGCGCCATAATTGAAGGGGGCCAAAATTGACATTTGATTTATATTGAAATATTCAGCAGAGACTATTGAAATATTAAAAGATTAAAATATGAATATTTTATTAAAATTCCCTATCTTTAAGGAATTCGCCCTTTTGAGAAGAATAAAGGTTTTGCATTGGGATTTGAGCCATTATGCATATTTCGACTTGTTGAAAATTGATCAGTTTGTCTGAGAACGGAGACCTTAGGGTTTGTGTTCGAAATTCTTGGAGAACGAGCCATCTCCATTGAATCAGTTCAGAGGGTGTGAGATATCACCCGATTTACTGCCAGTTGTGAGATTTCTTCATCCAGAAGAAATTATTGAGCTTCAGAGGATATATATTTACAGAGAGTTTCAGAGTATTGTCACCTTCAGAAGGCATTCATACATTCAGGCGCATCTTTCAAGAGATCAGGAGAAAGTTGGAAGAAGCCGTATAAAGTTATTTGTTATTGTTGCTGTTTAAAGAAGGCCGTACTTTTCTCACAGGGCCGTACCTCTTCAACTCAGCCGTACCTTTTTGAGATTGATTCATAAATCAGTCTAGAGGTGATAGAAATTAAGGCGCCTATCTCACCTTTCCTGGAAACCTTCAGAGGAAGCCGTTTTATTTATATCTATTATTGCTGTGTTCTGGCCGTACTATAGCTGTACCAGGCCGTACTACCATCATAAAGGCGTATTCATGTTCTTGAAGAGAAACGCTTTTCTATTGGATCTCCAGCTTGCATCATTAAGGGCGCCAAGGTTCCAAGAGACATCTGTGAGCACCAGACGGAGGGAGGAAGACATTTATTTGCTCAGCCGTACCATTCATTGATTGCTGTATCAAAAAAAAAACCAGGTTTCAATATTTATTTGCCTTTTGCTTTGCATGTAACTGGGTTATACTGTAATCGTCTCCAGAAGATTCCTTAATGAATAAGATTCAGTATTTGCAATAGATTTGGTTATTTCCAGAGCTATAAGATTTTGTTTAGAATTTACATCATTTATGTGCAAAATCGCCTTCATCTTTATTTATGCAAAAAGTCAAAAAACAACACGAAAACCCAAAACGTCAGAAAATACACAAAACAATCAAAAGATAGTCAGATTTCAGAGTTAGAGGAAACTGGGGTTTCTACACGGTAACTTAGATTCTCCTTTGTTGCAAGGGGACTTACAACAATACAACATATTCTTTGAGTCATGCAAGTGATCTCTTTGTTGAAAGTGCATTTGCAGCATGTGTCCAATTATAGAACTGAACCCAATTGAAACATCCAACACCAATTTTTGAATCACACACCTTGTTAAAAATATCCTTCCAATCCTCCCGTTTTCACAACCATGGCACCTTGTTGAATTCATCTCCCTATCTTCCTCCATTGCAAACCACTACACACATTTAGTAGGCCTACTAAGGTTTTTCCTTTTGGCGCCTCTTGCACCCACCACGATTACCCCTGCATTCTAGGGATCACACACTCACAACTTTTATTGCTATTCTTGAGGTTGAAATATACCATCCAGGGATGGATTAAGGCAATCTCTCAAGAAGACATAACCCTACACACATTTAGTAGGCCTACTAAGGTTTTTCCTTTTGACGCCTCTTGCACCCACCACGATTACCCCTGCATTCTAGGGATCACACACTCACAACTTTTATTGCTATTGTTGAGGTTGAAATATACCATCCAGGGATGGATTAAGGCAATCTCTCAAGAAGACATAACCCTACACACATTTAGTAGGCCTACTAAGGTTTTTCCTTTTGACGCCTCTTGCACCCCCCACCATTAACCCTGCATTCTAGGGATCACACACTCACAACTTTTATTGCTATTGTTGAGGTTGAAATATACCATCCAAGGATGGATTAAGGCAATCTCTCAAGAAGACATAACCCTTTTTCTTGTCCTCTCATAAATTTTGACCTAAACATTCTACACAATCAAATCAAATCCAATTTTTGCAAGCACCATGAGGATCAAAAAAAATAAGGCAACCATCTACCAAAAATTTTATATCTATGCAACCAAAGGACACTATGTCGCTTGTTTGGGGTCGATAGCGCATTTTGGAGGTCAAATGTGTGGCTCATACATTTGGCATCATGAAATATGCCGATAGGACACCTGAGACACTAGCATAGTTTGCAAGGTCACTCACACAATTTCCCACATCACAACTACAACTTCTAGGTTGGGACAATTGAACTCCTTGGTCACTATTGTGGTTTTCAAGGTCATTAGCATAGTTTGCAAGATTGCTTATGCGGTTTCCCACATCATGACCATGACTTCTAGACCAAGACCATCTATTGCAAATTTCACTTACAAGAGTGTTCTTCAACTTTCTTCTATATTCTACCTTCATCAACCAACAAATCAAGGACACATCTTTCTATCCATATCCTCTTTCATTTACTAGCTCTAATCCTATTTCAATCCCCAACTATTGTTGCTTGTTTTACTTAAAAAAGATCTGAAATTATTTATTTTGATGTTGTCTCAAGGAACAATCAAGTTTACTAAGGAAAACAGCACATGGTAATTAAAAAAAAAACACTTAGAACCTAGGGGTTTTACATTCTATTTACACTTTTATACCGCTTTTGCTCATCAAAGCTCAAAAACTAAAAACCAAAATGGGATTATACTAAACATTGGAGTGCCAAAATTGCAACACAAGCTCCACGTGTGAGCCAAGAAGTTGTGAAATTCTATAATATTATTTGGTGTAGACCATTCTTAGATGACACAAATTTTGGCCAAGTCCACATTTTCTCCCTATGCATACATAATGTATCCTATATACTGTGTCTCCAACATGGAGAATGAATATCTGTCCAAGTTGGTGTAGAGCTTCTACTATTGAAAAGTGTGAAACACTTGTTGGATGTGGCACGTGTTCATCCCATGTCTTGTTGAACAATATTAGGATATCATCAAGGTGGACAACAATAAATAAATTGATGAATGACTTGAGAATGTCATTCATTATCCACATGAATGTTGTTGATGCATTGGTCAACCGGAAGGGCATAACTAACCATTTAAACAAACCTTCCATAGCTTTGAAGGTTATCTTCCAACTATTTGTGGGTTCAACAATAATTTGAGCATACCCTAACTTAAGATCAATTTTGATGAAGACCTTGGCACCACAGGGTTGGTCCAAGAGATCCTCTATTTGAGGAAGCAGGTACTAGTTCTTCATTGTGATCATGTTAAGTGCTTTCTAATCAATGCACAATGGCCAGGCATTGTCCTCCTTTGGCACAAGTAGAATTGCCTATCGCATGGTTAAGAGTTGGGCCTAATGTGTCCCTTGTCCACAACTTCTTGGATTTCTCACCTAGTCTCTTCATTCTCGAGGAGCAATTTATGATATAGGAATGCTTAAGGAAATGTACCCCTAGTATCAAATCAATTGTAAGCTTTACCACACAAAGCTAAGGCATTGCATTTGGTGACTAGAAGAAATCCTTCTACTCCTCTAGCATGTCATTCAACTATTGTAACTATGTTAAGGGATTTGGAATATGAGTTTGAGCAACAAGGTCATTCTTAATCTCAGGTATGGCCATAAGATGGATAAACTTCATTTGATAACAAGCTTCTTGCATTGCTTAACGCTAGTGAGAGATAACTTAGGGATTACTTCTAGTGTATGATATCTATGCTCATCATTATTTATGATAGCATTCCTAAGATATGCCTTGTAGGTTGCATGTCAACGAAACATATATGGTTTCCCAAGTGAACCATCATGGATCTCTAATGATGTGGCATCATAAAGGATTGCATCTTGAAATGGCTTGATCTTGTACACCAAGCGACACTACTAAGTGAACCATTTTTCTAAAGTTAAACCCAAACTAAACAATCCAATGGCATATGGCTAAGGGTGAGGCATCAATGGCATATTCAATTCGTAAACTACTTTGTGAGAAATCAAGTTCTTTTGACATCCATTGTCAACTATGAAGTGTATTGGTTATCCATTGACCCACATTCAAGAGTGGAACGACCTCTTTGCTTCCTCTAAGTTAGTATTTGAGGAAGAGATGATTGGCAGTATGAACCATAGCACTAGACTCTACACCCATGATCTACTTGCCTTTCTCAAGTGCTACAACAGTAATACTAATGAAATCTAGCTACACAAGTAGCGATTTTCTAATGTGGCACTCTTCATTCAAGTGATTGCTAATGTTGTGAATTGAGCACCACTTGCCAAACTTGGATTGTTTCTTCTACTCATCAAACAATTTGTCCTTCTAAGATTGCATGGAGATCCTTTCTTTCATATAGAACTCTATTCAATACCAACCTTAGCTCTATTTGTCTACACTTTGCCATAAGATTTCAACTTGAATTTGGCCTAAAATTTGTAGGAGAATTTATAGGCTTCTCTAAGGATGGGGATATAAAGGAAATCCATGTATAAGTGGATGGAAGGTAGAGCATGAAGATATCAATGTATTCTTGCACAAATTGATCTCACGTCTAGTGCAATAGTGTTGACTTGTTGTATTGATCCTCATAGTTCACAACCAAGTAGTAGGTCTCTTTCAAAGCTTCTGAATAAACCACTCTAGGTGTCTAGAGAGTAAAATGCAAGGTCCTTCTTGTTGGATGCACAATAGCTTTGCCACCATTTCTTAACACACAAGGAAACTTTCACAAGAGAAAAGGTAATCTTTTTTTCTTTTGAAGAAGTGATTTATTGTAAAGTATGAACAAATGAGTTTAAGACAACTATCTAGAGTGTGCATCTTTGTTGCCTTCAAAAATAGGGGCATCTAGATTGACTTATACCTTGTACAAAGCAAAAAAACTAAGGGTTTATGGGAGGTAGAGCACTCTAGAGGATACTATACATGCTCAAAAATCTAGGCAAACTGATTGATAATGTTTGCTCTACAACATGTAAATTGTTGTTCTAATTGTCAAAATAGCACATCATTCGTCACTCTCTAGAGCATATTTGTAGTTCAGATCTCTCAAGCTTTTTCAGCAATATTTGAGTAGTTGGATAGGAAGGCATGCAGAAGGGTCACAAGTCTTGAGCCCCAACTCCCTATAATCTAACCTTGTATGGACGAGCATACAAACTAAGAGATGGTATAGATGTAAAACTTCAACACCACTAGACGTGATACCAAGTGAAGTGCTCTAATACTATAGATCTAGAGGCCAAGATGAAGCCCGAAGGATAGACACACTTAATGGATTAACTGTGCTATGATAGAAGAGTATGTCTAAATGATAAAGTTCAAGAACCTATCAAAGTGCAAATGGCTAGGGGAAACATGAATAGTAGTATAGTTAGACACAACAATAGGAACTATAATATGCAAAGTTTCATCTTGCAAAAACTTTGTTCAAGATATAAGAGGTAGGATGTATTGTTTTTATCTACCACTAAGCTAGCTAACTTGCTAGCTTTTTAACTAACTTCCTTTCTAACCATTAAAGAGGAAAAAAAGTATACACTGATTTACATGCCGGAGGGTGATGAGCAACTCAATAGTTACAAGACTATCTAGCACTCTATCAAATCCTATCTAGATTCCTCTACATTGTCCTTACTCAAGAATGGCACTACAACTACTTGTGCAAAACAAGTCTGTTAGAACAAAAACCATCAGATTTGGGTGGCAAGTTTGGAGAGGAGTTAGTTTATCATGTTACCACCATATGTTCTGTTGGTAATGGCTAAGCTACTAATGAAGTCATGCAAGTCATGTGTGACTACCAAAGGTGTTATGAGCTCTTGAGAATCCCAAATCCTTATGGCTCAAACTCCCTACCAGATATGCTTCTTATTTAGCAATGGCTTCACTTACATGAATGAAAATATTTTGAAACCACTGCTTTGGATACACCACATTTGTTGCTCCAAGGAAACACTAACATTTGTCATTTATGGAAAAAAATACAATACCTTTACAACAAGGAAACACAAACACATATAGGAACTGAGCCATTTTTAGATCATACAACTTTAGAGAAGACATTTGTCATATAGTTTAGATGCAAAAACACAGTTTAATTGAAAACTATTCTAATTGTAGCTACTAACAAACAAACAGTTATGCTTTGCTAGTACTTAGGGAAGGTGAGTGTTGTGGATATAGAGTGACCAGCAACCTTTCATTAAGAGATTCGCTCCCAGCTGTCATGTCCCCTTCCAGTTGACATCTCTCGGTGCTGGTGATTAGCCTATTATGTGACCCTCGTAGGCTGATAGGGTGGATAGAGGGTCTGGTTGAGGCTTGGTTTGGCTTCTGTTGGCAGAATCATTCAGTTTGGCTTTCGTTCGGGGTCATTCGAACATCATTTGCTTGACTTACTATTTTTAGTAAGTGGAGACACTCAGCAGAGCACCCCTGCTATTTTTAGCAGTATGGTTTGGTCGTATGCGGATTCAGTCACTTATCATCTGGCTTCAAACGGTTCGTCATTTGGACCTATTTCGAGAGAGATATTAATATTTGTTTGCTAAAATAAATATTAATTAATTAAAGGCTTATATTATAAAGTTATAATATAATTAAATATTATAACTTAAGTGACTTAAAAGAAGGGGTCGACCAACATGGAGAAGGGGCCACTTTTCAATTATATTTTATAATTAAAAGTGCGTTCGAGACTTTTGAAAAATTAAAAGAAAAGTTCGAACTTTATTTAAATGATGCTTTTTTGGAGAGAAGTTGACTTCTTGAAGAATATAAGGATTTTATTGTGAAAAGAGCTCATTATGTTATGAAATCGAATTTTTGCCAAGTGCTTCTTCTGAGAACAGAGCCAAGGGTTCCAGTTTTCATTCTGCATTGGAGAACAAACCATCTTCAGTGTCTACAGTTCAGAGGCTGTGAAATATCAGTTGATTTATTGCCTGTCAGAGAGATAGCTTCATCCAAAGGTTATCACAGAGCTTCACCTTTTGAGATATCTTCAGAGTTTTGGGTTGAGATTCTTCCAGGAAGGTTTCTTCATTTTAGGCGTCCATTTGCCAAGATCTGGACACATTTTTCAAGGGCCGTACAAATCCATTGTTCCTGTTGCTGAGTCGTACTTGCTGCTGCAGGGCCGTGCTTTTCAAGTACAAGCCGTACTTTTCATACAAGGCGCCTTTCCTTTTGGCAATCTGTCTTCACCAACAGGGGCGCAGTTTCTTCTGGATCCATTTGCAAACAACAGACGGAAGGAGAAGTTGATTTATATGAAGGCCGTACCATTTCATGGGCATTTCAGTTTGTTGCAATGATCAGGTTTTTCACATAAAAGTTGTTGCTTTTTAGTTTACATGTTATCAGATCTCAGATGTAATAAGCCTAGAAGATCAATAAACATTTTGACGTCAATAGATCAAGTAGTTTCAATCATTTTTAGACTTGTAATATTTTATTTAATTTTTACAAGCAATTTCTTTCAAAATCGCAATTCTATATTTGCATGCAAAAACGCAAAAAAATCAAAAACAAACAAAAAAACAATTCAGTTTCCGGAATAGTGCGAACAGGGGTTTCTACAATGGTATCAGAGCTAAATCCTGCCATCCTGAGGGTTTAGCATTCTTATGTAGCCACAAGAGGTTGGGCCTCACAGATATTACACTCGCAGGAGAGCCTTGATTGACAGGGAACAGGGAGTGAATAGGCAGCCGGGTACCATGGCTGACAGAATAGAGATTCCTCGAAACCCTAGGGATAATGATGATGCAAAGGTCCTACACACTCTTAGAGATTTACGGACAAGTCAACAGTAGGTTACTAATGTGCTACAACAGTTGACAGTGGCGATACAAAGGATAGGTACACCAAGGAGACCGTCACCTCGTCGTGACGAGAATAGGAGTGATGCAGGCTCACGGACAGCAGACAGGCCCACCCGGCCTACTTTTGTGAGACAGGAGCCCGATGAGGCTATTGTAGACGAGGAGCCTGAGGGAATGTTCGTTGATACTCTTATGGCAGCGAACGATGAGTGGGAGTTACTGACACCAAAGGTCAGAGAGAGGATTACCTTTGATAGATTTATCAGACAAAGGAGAGAACATCACAAGAATCGACAGGATTACAGGCCTAGATATAACAATAATGATCTGAAGCATGCCACAAACAGACTCACTCTAGCTATGTTTGACGGTAGTGGCAAGGTCATAGCCCAGGCCTAGATTAGTAAGCTGGATACTTTCCTCACATTGCGTCCCATGGCTGAGGAGGATGCTACTAGGTATGCTACTTTACATCTTGAGGGAGCAACTTATGACTGGTGGCATCACGGAATGGTGACACTCCAACATGATCGTATCACCACATACCAGGAGTTCGTAGACAGGTTGGTGGAACGATTCGACAAGAAGGATCCTGAATCTTATTTCAGAGATTTGGCCCAGTTGCGACAGAGTGGTAGTTTGGAGTCCTACATAGGAGACTTCCAACGATTGTCAGTTATGGTTCCTAATATATCAGAGAGGCGTCTCGTTGTGCTTTTCATGGAGGGACTGTTGGAACCATTGAGAGGTTGGATCAAAACATTTGATCCTTCTTCGTTACAGGAAGCTATGAAGAAGGCATGCAATATGGAGTTTGCAACACCATCCAGCAAATTCAACTCCAGAAATAATACTTCATTCAGGGACAATAAGGGATTCAATAAAAATAAGGAGAAATCTTATTTTAAGAGTGACTCAAAGGGAAAATCAGCAGCACCCTTGTATCGTGAGGCTCTTAATGACTTGCGCAGGAAGAAGCTGTAGAAACCCTAGTTTCCCCTTTTTCTGTTTCCGACTGTCTTTCTGAAGTTTTTTGAGAGTTTTGATGTTTTTGTGATGTTTTTGCAAATTTTGGGTTTTTTTGACATTAAATGAAAAGTACGGCTTTTCTAGAAAATAATAATAAATTCCATAAAATTGCTAGATCTTCAATATGCTGAGGAAATACAATATAAAATGAAGGCGTTCCTTTATTTGATCAACAGGCATCAATACAGATAAGATTTTGAAGCATGCAAAGTAAAAGAATGATTTTCTTTAAAAACCTGATTTTCTGAAACAGCATTAAATGAACAGCTGAAGATGGTACGGCTGCAAAGATGAAGCCCTTTCTCCCCTGCCAGTCGCCAGACAATGGTTCCCTGAGTATTTGCGCCCCTCAAGGTGAAGTCAGAAGGTAGAAACTGAAGGCGTTTTTCCTCTGGAGATAAGGTACGGCTTTCTGCAACAGTACGGCCAGGTACAACAGTACGGCCTGTCTAAAATAGCAGCAATGAATATAGAACTCTTCCCTCTGTCTTCAATGCTCAAACTCTGATGATATGATGCGCCTTTATGAATGAAGGTATTCTGACTGAAAGAATATACTGAAGCTCTGTAGATGAATTAACTATGAAGATCAATGATTTCCTCTGTGTGAGAAAACCTCTGCTGGCAATAAATCAGGTGATATCTCACACCCTCTGAACTGCTTTCAATGGAGATGGCTCGTTCCCCAATGAATTCGAGACCGAAACCCTAAGGTCTCTGTGCTCTGGCAAAGACTTGATCAATTCCTGTTTCTCAAATGTCATAATGGCTCAGAAACCAATGCAAAACCCTTCTTCAGCTGAAAAGTGCGATTTCCTTAAGAATAGGGTTTTAATTAAAAATTCACATTTTAATCTTTTAATAATTCCATAGTCTCTGTGAAATATTTAATAATAATTATTAATTTGCCAAATGGCCCCTTCCTGATGTTGGGCGCACCCCTCAAGGCAATCACTTAAGTTATAATTTTAAATTATAACTTTATATTATAATCATTAATTAATTAATATTTAATAAATGTCATTAAATATTAATATCTTCCTCGTTTCTAACCCGACGACTGATCCGATGCGACGAACTCTAAGTGATTCCGATGATGACTGCTAAAAATAGCAGTGGTCCCACTCTGCACTGCAGAAACTGCTAAAAATAGCAATTCTGCAAAATGTCTCCGATCGAGCCCAAACGAAAGCCAATTGATCACAACTGCCAATCTGACGCCGAGCCAAGCTTCGAAACGACCCTCTAACCACTCTGTCAGCCTACGAGGGTCTCATGATAGGCCAATCTCACGATCACTGATGCTCGCCAAAAATGGGGACATGACAGTCCGCCCTCCCTAAAATTGCTTGACCCCAAGCAATCTCTACTGCAAACAAAGTCCATGTCCTCGGAAGGCCCCAAAAGGAAAACTGTGTAATGTCCCACACATCTCGAACTATCTCCTGTAGCATCATCAACTCAACTGAGCAATCAATGCCTGGATCCCAAACCCAAAGTGAAAAATTGTCGTGACAGTCCTCCTCAGGCTGCCACTGCGCCCTACAGTCACCAACTTCACCATGCTGAGAATAGTGAAGTGACTCAATGGGACCCATCCAAAACTCGGTGCCAACGCTGTCTCCACCGGAATCCCAATACAATCTGAATCCACATCCATCCGTCATGCAGAGATAAAATCTCCTAGAAGCATCTACTGTCCTGAATCTCTCCCTGTCTTCTGCTAAATACTCAAGGATGTGATAACTGTCCAAACCATCATGCCAACTAACACCATAGTCGCCCTGTACCCATGTACCTGTATGAAAAATCTGCGACATAGAAGTATCAAGCCCTGTCGAATACATATCGGCATGATAGATGACTGACTGCGGTCCCTGCAAGTAATACCCCGCAAACTGCTGAGTCAAGTACCTGCAGCTGCCAACCCCATCTTGTGAAGATGGTAACTCTGCACACAGTAATGAATTACTCCCCTCAACTGCTCCAAGAGAATCACCCTGTGTACAAGTACGGTGCATCGAATACGAATCATGTACAGGTGGATCAAAGGAAAAACCGTAAGCACTCCTCACCGTGTACACCTCTTTGAACTCCTCTGTGAGTCTGGTTTGGAATTGCGATGCACTGGAACAATCCCAAACACTACGATCATCACCCAACTCAGAAATAATGTCAAGAGTACGATCAACGTCCAACTCGAAGAGTGGGTTGTCATAGATTACCCCACCATCAAATTCAAACAATGGATTGTTTACAAACTGCACAATGACTTCCTTCTGATCGGAATCATCCATCTCTGAATCGCTGGAATAATAAACTGAGTTGTACTCCTGACTTGGCTCAACCAGCCGCTGATCATAATCAACTGCATCAGATGGAAAGATTGATTTGCTTCCAGGAGAGGGAAACAAATCATCACAAGTACCAATCTCCCAACTGGATGAGACTCTGAATATCTGCTGTGAAGATGGACAAATATCAAGGGTTGTCACACAACTCTCCAGTCTATCAACAACCAGGTCACAGGAACTAACAATAATCTGCCCTGCATCACCTATCACAGGACTAATCCCATGAGAATCTGGTGCAATGCGTGGCTCACTGCAACTCTCATCTAGAGTACTCGTTCTATCTGTATCAACTGCTCCTGTGTCCATGCTGGATGTAACCACATCCTCAACATCTCCCGCTCGGCTATGAACCATGGGCGTATACTCCTCACCAACCACTGCCATGCAAGACTGAACTATATCCAAAGGTGGTGAAGACTGTGCTAACCTCAACGCCACGGTAAGCCTCTCAATCTGTAACTGGGACTCTCGAAGAGCCAACTGGGTGCTCTGCAATGAATCCATAGTCACCTCACGCTCATGAGTGAGCTCAGCGATCCGCTCCTCTTTTCCCTTCCATGCATCATAACAAATGCAATCCCACTCGAGAAGGAAATCCCCGTCTGCTAGTAATCTGAGGTAATTTTGCTTCATCGTTCCAATTGCTTCTCGGAGTGCATGTATCACTGCAAGGGAAAAACCACTATCACTGTGCTCATCTGTCGAAGGACTCCAACTGTAGGTAGTCAACATCCGACGAGCAACGTCAAAATGCTCAAGGGCGGTAGTAATCATAGTGTCATCCACATGTAGTTGCCCAACCAAATGATGAGGATTCTGAAACTCACGACCCCCATACAAGATTTCCGGTTCACCATATGCACTATGATATGACGCTGATCCGTCATCACTCTCCTCATGATCTGCAGCATCGTGTGTGCTCTCAACCATGCACACCTCAACATCTAAGGTACTGCTGCTCTGTACCTCGAAGGATGGTTCAACTGGTACGGTAGAAGTTGCTGGTCCGACAATATCTTCGCACGCTTCTACTCCACAAGTAACTGCATGCTCATCCAACGCATGATCCTGGGATTCCGTGTCAACATACGAATCCTCTAGCTGGTTTTCAAAGGTCTGATCCGGAAAATCAGACTCATCATAACATAAGTCCTCAATACCAACTGCATCACTAGTACCCAACTCGACAGTCTCTTCACATGACGACTCAATAGGGTTACTTTGCACCTCTGAAACAGCTGTTATATCATGCTCACGCAAAATTTCACCATCGCTGTTATAAAAATCAGAAGTGGTCTTCAGGGCAGAAATTTCTCGGGTCATCTCATGCAAGGACGATGTAAGTAAGCCATTACCCGAAGCTGTGCTAGTGTGCTCATGGATCAAATCAGCACTACGATCAAATTCATCACACAAATTTCTGCCTACTTCACAGGAGTCTGAAGATATCAAATCATTCTGACGAAGAGTGGTATCATCCCTAGTTGTAGATTTTCTATCCTTTCCAGGTGTAAACAATTCGCGAGCTATAGTAAGATATTTCTGTTTTGCGAACTCCGTCTTATGGCAAAGACTCGGGTGCACATCCAGGTAACTCACGAAAGGAAGTTTTTCTCTAATCTTCTGTGGTAGAATACTATACTCCTGGTACATGCTAAACACTTCTCTTTCTATGCTTTGCGGTGTTTTGTCGATAGAGATCCTTTCACTGGCCTCAGGTGATTCTAACTGCCACTCGTTGTTCGCTGCCCTAAGTGTGCCGGCGAACAAACCCTCGTACCTTTCACCTGGTATATCCTCAACGGGCTCCTGTCTCGTGAAGGTGGGCCTCGTAGGCCTATCCGCTGTCCGTGACACTGACCTAGGAGCTCTCCGCGAACCTGTAACACTTCTGTCATCGTCACGAGGTGGTGACGATCTCCTCGGAGTATCCAGTCTCTGAAGTGCAACTGCCACCTGCTGTAATACACCATTTGACCGCCGTTGACCTGCACTAAGTTCTCTGAGTGCATGCAAGACCTCCGCACGGTTCTGACCTCTGTTATTGTAAGGAGTCTCTGTTCTAAGATCAACTGTTCTATCAGTCCTGTAATACCTGTCAGCCATGATTTCCGGCTGCCAGATCGAACCCTGTTACCTGTCAACCAAAGCTCGCCTGAAAGAATGATGCCTGGTAAAACCCTAACTGTTCTGGCTGCAGAAGACGGCTAAACCCTCAGGATGGCAGGATTTAGCTCTGATACCACTGTAGAAACCCTAGTTTCCCCTTTTTCTGTTTTCGACTGTCTTTCTGAAGTTTTTTGAGAGTTTTGATGTTTTTGTGATGTTTTTGCAAATTTTGGGTTTTTTTGACATTAAATGAAAAGTACGGCTTTTCTAGAAAATAATAATAAATTCCATAAAATTGCTAGATCTTCAATATGCTGAGGAAATACAATATAAAATGAAGGCGTTCCTTTATTTGATCAACAGGCATCAATACAGATAAGATTTTGAAGCATGCAAAGTAAAAGAATGATTTTCTTTAAAAACCTGATTTTCTGAAACAGCATTAAATGAACAGCTGAAGATGGTACGGCTGCAAAGATGAAGCCCTTTCTCCCCTGCCAGTCGCCAGACAATGGTTCCCTGAGTATTTGCGCCCCTCAAGGTGAAGTCAGAAGGTAGAAACTGAAGGCGTTTTTCCTCTGGAGATAAGGTACGGCTTTCTGCAACAGTACGGCCAGGTACAACAGTACGGCCTGTCTAAAACAGCAGCAATGAATATAGAACTCTTCCCTCTGTCTTCAATGCTCAAACTCTGATGATATGATGCGCCTTTATGAATGAAGGTATTCTGACTGAAAGAATATACTGAAGCTCTGTAGATGAATTAACTATGAAGATCAATGATTTGACATGCAAGTAAAAGGCAATGATTATTGAAAACCTGATTTTTGATACAGCATTAAATGTTCTGATAAAAAGGTACGGCTGCAACCAATATGCTCTATCTCCCTCTGTCCAACGATTGCAGATGACTCCAGACTCCCAGGCGCCTCCACTGCTGATGATAGAAGTCTAATATATAAGGCGTTTGGACCTCTTGAAGAATACGCCCAGAAAAGGAGTTGTACGGCCTGTATAGTACAGACTGGTACGGCTGTAACAGCATTAAATACCTTTGTACGGATCCTCTTCTAGCCTCCAGAATAACAAAGAATGGGCGCCAAGATTTACTGTCTGCTCACAGGTGAAAACTATGCTGAGACAATGCTCCCTCTGGTGGATACGCCCTTCCCAATGAATAGTACGGCCTGTACAAAACAGTACGGCCCTGATGTGCAACAATATCAATAAATAAATATACAGCCTTCTCTGTGGTCTCCTGTATCTGGTAAAAATAGGTGCTTTCCTGAATAGATTTGCTCAACTGGATTCAACCCTGAAAACCCCTGAATAGATCAACTCTGTGATGCTCAGCAACTTCTTCTGAAATGAAGAAATTCCTCTGATGGCAATAAATCAGATGTTATTTCACATCCTCTGAACTGCTTCGATGGAGATGGCTCGTTCTCCAACGAATGTCGAACTCAAACCCTAAGGTCTTCGTCCTCTGGAAAAAGACTGGCAAATTTCAATTCATCAAATGTCATAATGGCTCAGAAACCAATGCAAAACCCTTCTTAAGCTGAAAAGTGCGATTTCCTTAAGAATAGGGTTTTAATTAAAAATTCACATTTTAATCTTTTAATAATTCCATAGTCTCTGTGAAATATTTAATAATAATTATTAATTTGCCAAATGGCCCCTTCCTAATGTTGGGCGCACCCCTCAAGGCAATCACTTAAGTTATAATTTTAAATTATAACTTTATATTATAATCATTAATTAATTAATATTTAATAAATGTCATTAAATATTAATATCTTCCTCGTTTCTAACCCGACGACTGATCCGTCTAATGCTGACGAACTCTGAAGTGATTCCTGATGCCGCCACAGCCAAACTGCTAAAAATAGCAGTGGTCCCACTCTGCCTGCCAGAAACTGCTAAAAATAGCAATTCTGCAAAATGTCTCCGATCGAGCCCAAACGAAAGCCAATTGATCACAACTGTCAATCTGACGCCGAGCCAAGCTTCGAAACGACCCTCTAACCACTCTGTCAGCCTACGAGGGTCTCATGATAGGCCAATCTCACGATCACTGATGCTCGCCAAAAATGGGGACATGACAGAAGCTTTGCTTCTACTGCAAGGGTCCTTACAATGCTAACCACAATTGTCCTTTGAGGCCTAAGGGTAAGGCTAATAGAGTAATGTGGGCCTATTATGAGGGGTCGAAATCTGACAGTTCCAAACAGCAAGAGAGTTCTGAGGAGTCAGAATCAAAGGCTTCAGAGCCTAAGGCAGAGGCAGAGTCAGAGCTCCAAATTCAGGAAGCACGATTGTCTAGCATTCAGCAGGATGGTTCTTTTAGACTTCGTGGAGTTTTAGCGGGTCAGAGGGTCATCACCCTTCTAGACACAGGAGCCACCCACAATTTTATTGATGCTAGATTTGTGGAGAAGCGTGGACTCATGACCGAGGAGTTTGAGGGCATTCGGGTTAAGGTGGCTGATGGTTACACTCTCAGGTGATTGTATGATTAAGGATCTTCCATTGCGCTTGAATAATTATGAATTCAAGGCTGATTATTACGTAGTGAATATGGGAGATATTGATTTAGTTTTGGGCATGAAGTGGCTTCATTCCCTCAAGGAAGTCACACTTCGTCTCAAAGACATGGAGATTCGGTTTGATGTGGATGGGAAGACACATATCCTAAAGGCCATTCGAGACAGTAACGTTAGGACTATTTCCTTTCGACGGATGGAAAGACTTATGCGTCACGATATGGTTGAGTGGGCTGCCAAGTGCACTTTGACACCTATACAGGAGGGACAGCATAAGACTGAGTATCATCCTGACATTCAGCGGTTGAGAGTTAAGCATGGAAAGGTTTTTAGTGACATTCCACCTGGGAGAGCTCCAGACAAGAGTATTAAGCACCTCATAGAGCTTGAGGAGGGCGCTAAGCCCGTCATGATTACCCCTTATAGGCATCCGAAGTGGCTTAAGGATGAGATAGAGAAGACTATTAAGGAGCTGCTCGCTATGGGTCACATTCAACCAAATAAATCACCATTTGCTTCTTCAGTTGTCCTAGTGAAGAAGAAAGATGGTATGCTTCGTATGTGCATTGATTACAGAGTCCTGAATAAGAGGACCATCAAAAATAGGTACCCCATACCTCGTATAGATGAGCTTATTGACGAGCTCCATGGTGCCTGTTATTTCACGAAGATAGACTCGAGATCGGGATATCACCAGATTAGAGTCCGTGAGCAGGATGTTGAGAAGACTACATTCCGTTGTCATTGTGGACACTTCGAGTTTGTGGTGATGCCATTTGGGCTAACCAACGCTCCAACGACATTCCAATCCACCATGAACAGGGTCTTCCACTCACTACTGAGGAGATATGTACTTGTCTTCTTCGATGATATTCTGATTTACAGCAAGACTTGGCAGGAGCATTTGGCTCATCTGGATACAGTGCTCAGCATTTTGGAGAGGGAGTCCTTGTATGCCAAGGAGTCCAAGTGTGATTTAGGGATGACTGAGTTGTTATACTTAGGCCATATCATTAGTGCAGAGGGAGTGCGGATGGATCCTGAGAAGATCCGTGCTATTGTAGATTGGCCTACTCCAGCGAACCTTATACAACTGCAAGGATTCCTTGGGTTATGCGGTTTCTATCGCAAATTTGTGAATGGTTATTCACGCCATGCAGCACCTATGACGGATTTGTTGAAAAAAGGTGCATTTTGTTGGACTCCTCAGGCACAGGAGTGTTTTGTGAGGTTCAAGGAGCTGATGACTACATGTCCAGTGTTAGCACGGCCAGATTTTACGAAGCCTTTTGAGCTTCAGTGTGATGCTTCTGGTGAGGGCATTGGAGCGGTGCTTATGCAGGACAAGCACCCGATTGTTTATGAGAGCCGGAAACTCAGAGGACCGGAGAGGCTTTACAGTATTTATGATAAGGAGATGCTGGCCATAATGCATGCCTTGGCCAAATTCAGGCAATATCTCGTGGGCAATAAGTTTTGTATTAAAACTGATCACAATAGCTTGAGGCATTTCCTGGGGCAACGAGATTTAAATGACTGTCAGCAAAAGTGGGTGAGTAAGCTACAGGCTTATGACTTTGACATTACCTACATCAAAGGTACCCAGAATGTTGTGGCAGACGCTCTCTCACGCCGGCCTTATCTAAGTTCTATGGTACACATTGCAGAGGATTGGAGGCATTTGATTGTGGCAGAGTATGCCAAGGATACTTGGGCATCTGGTATTGTTGAGGGGTCGATGGTGGACACCAGGTACACACTTGTGAATGACTTGATCATTTACAAGAACAGGATTTTCTTGATCCTAGGATCTAAGATGAAGAACACCATTATGCGAGCCTTTCATGATGTACCCACAGCAGGACATCCCGGGTACTTTAAAACATACAAACAGGTTCGGGAAAGGTTTACATGGAAAGGTCTTAAGGCAGATGTTCTTCAGTATGTGCGTGAGTGCCCTGTTTGTCAGCAGAACAAGCCGGAGAACACGTATCCGACAGGATTGTTGCAGCCACTTCCGATTCCTGATAGGAAGTGGGAATGCATGTCGATGGATTTTATTACGGGCTTGCCCAAAGCCCAGGGACGTGATTGTATATATGTAGTTGTGGATCGGCTGACGAAGTATGCCCACTTCTTTCCGATCACCACCACTTACACAGCTACACAGGTAGTAGAGGTCTTCTTCCGTGAGGTTTTCAGATTGCATGGGTTGCCTCGGAGCATAGTTAGCAACAGGGATAGTCGGTTCCTAAGTCACTTCTGGCAGGAGGTGTTCAGAATTTGTGGGACCGAGCTTACACTGAGCACCAATTACCACCCGCAGACCGATGGTCAAACGGAAATAGTGAACAAATGGGTGGAAGGCTACCTCAAGAATTACATTGCAGGGCAACAAAAGGCGTGGGTCAAGTGGATATATTTGTGTGAGTATTGCTACAATACTACTTTTCACATGACCATTCAGATGTCCCCCTTCATGGCGTTGTACGAGTATGAGGCGCCTAGTTTTCTGGATTTGCTACTGAGTGACAGTAGAGTGCCGAGTGCTGGAGATTTATTGCAGGAGAGTCAAGACACTATGAGGGTTCTCAAGGAAAATATTGCTAAGGCACAGAATCAGCAGAAACAGTACGCAAATCAGAAGAGGACTGAGAGATCTTTTGAGGTGGGAGACATGGTATATCTCATGTTGCAGCCCTACCATTAGTCTACTCTTAGGAAGAGTGGTTCGGAGAAGCTTAAGCCACGGTATTATGGTCCTTTCAGGATTCTAAAGCGTGTTGGAGAGGTGGCTTATGAGCTAGAGCTTCCGGCGAATAGCAAGGTCCACAATGTTTTTCATGTGTCACGTCTCAAGAAGGAGTTGGGACACCGTGTGGTACCTTCAGCAGTTTTACCTACCTTAGATGACGAGGGAAAGTTGATCTTAGTACCTGAGTCTATCCTAAAGTACAGAGAGAGACAGTTGCGCAGGAGGACTATCAGGGAATATTTGGTGAAATGGAGAGATTTACCAGTGGAGGATGCTACGTGGGAGAGAGAAGAGATTTTGCAGCATCCGGAGTTGAGATTGCTTGAGGACAAGCAATTTTAGGAGGGGCGGACTGTCATGTCCCCTTCCAGTTGACATCTCTAAGTGTTGGTGATTAGCCTATTATGTGACCCTCGTAGGCTGATGGTTGAGGCTTGGTTTGGCTTCTGTTGGCAGAATCATTCAGTTTGGCTTTCATTCGGGGTCGTTCGGACATCATTTGCTTGACTTACTATTTTTAGTAAGTGGAGACACTCAGCAAAGCACCCCTGCTATTTTTAGTAGTATGGTTTGGTCGTATGCGGATTCAATCACTTATCATCTGGCTTCAGACGGTTCATCATTTGGACCTGTTTCGAGAGAGATATTAATATTTGTTTGCTAAAATAAATATTAATTAATTAAAGGCTTATATTATAAAGTTATAATATAATTAAATATTATAACTTAAGTGACTTAAAAGAAGGGGTCGACCAACATGGAGAAGGGGCCACTTTTCAATTATATTTTATAATTGAAAGTGCGTTCGAGACTTTGGAAAAATTAAAAGAAAAGTTCGAACTTTATTTAAATGATGATTTTTTGGAGAGAAGTCGACTTCTTGAAGAATATAAGGATTTTATTGTGAAAAGAGCTCATTATGTTATGAAATCGAATTTTTGCCAAGTGCTTCTTCTGAGAACAGAGCCAAGGGTTCCAGTTTTCATTCTGCATTGGAGAACGAACCATTTTCAGTGTCTGCAGTTCAGAGGCTGTGAAATATCAACTGATTTATTGCCTGTCAGAGAGATAGCTTCATCCAGAGGTTATCACAGAGCTTCACCTTTTGAGATATCTTCAGAGTTTTGGGTTGAGATTCTTCCAGGAAGGTTTCTTCATTTTAGGTGTCCATTTGCCAAGATCTGGAAACATTTTTCAAGGGCCGCACAAATCCATTGTTGTTGTTGCTGAGCCGTTCTTGCTGCTGCAGGGCCGTGCTTTTCAAGTACAGGCCGTACTTTTCATACAAGGCCCCTTTCCTTTTGGCAGTCTGTCTTCACCAACAGGGGCGAAGTTTCTTCTGGATCCATTTGCAAACAACAGACGGAAGGAGAAGTTGATTTATATGAAGGCCGTACCATTTCATGGGCATTTCAGTTTGCTGCAATGATCAGGTTTTTCACATAAAAGTTGTTGCTTTTTAGTTTACATGTTATCAGATCTCAGATGTAATAAGCCTAGAAGATCAATAAACATTTTGGCGTCAATAGATCAAGTAGTTTCAGTCATTTTTAGACTTGTAATATTTTATTTAATTTTTACAAGCAATTTCTTTCAAAATCGCAATTCTATATTTGCATGCAAAAACGCAAAAAAATCAAAAACAAACAAAAAAACAATTCAGTTTCTGGAACAGTGAGAACAGGTATTTCTACACCAGCTCTAGCTCAACCAACACAGCATCCACCACTTCATATGAAACTGATAAATAAGAAGAGCTGCAAACCATTTCATTTGCAAATAAGTGAAGTCCTTCATTAAACACTGAGTACTTTGATGCATTCTCTGCCACCTAAAAGCCCTCTCCCTTAGCATACTGTGTCCTTTACAAGGTACACAGTTAGTTGGACAGAATGTTGTTACCATACAGAAAATGAAGTAAAAAAAAAAAAACAGAACACAACTGGGTGAAACTATTTATAATGGCTTAGTGGACAAATGGAAGACAATGGTGAAAGATTTTTATTAAAAAGTAGCTTTATTTAAATAAATCCCAAGGTCAATAAATTTGAAAGGAAATCAATGTCACATTAAAATGTATATTACATCATTCTATCGTAGTGTTTTCTTAAAAAGAGGTGACTTGTCACATGAGTGCACCTTTAGGCTATCACAGAATCATCATTAAGAGTGAATACTAATCTCTTGTTGGTAACTGAATGCTGAATAAACAACCATGCTCTCAAATGGCAATCTGAAAATTATAAGTCCAGATGGAGCATAAACTATGAAACAAAATAATGATGTCCAAGACAAATTTTTAGTTATTAGAAATTTTGTAAAATAATCTCTTTAATAGCCATCCCCATGCAGTCTCCAAAATTTGGAATTGTTTACTCATCCCTAAAAGCCCATCTCATCCTTCCCAAAACTCAGAAACACTAATATAAGCCCTCTGGTAGCCAAAACCAAACTATCCCCACTTTCCTCTAGGCATGTATTCTTCAAGTTCTGGACGTGAAGAAATTTTTGCTTTTTTTGACATTTGTAATCACATTGAGTGTCTTGCGTTCTTCCTCTAACTTGGATCCTATTACTGCTTGCCTTAAAGAAGTTATGGGAAAGACAGACCGGCTCTATCCTCATATACAGAAAAAGATCAGCACATCAATCATCATTTTTAATAGTTCAATAATAATATTGCTCAGCCAAAAAAAGAAAAAGGATAACAGCACAGAACCCATCACATGCATAAACTATGTGAGCAAAAGCTTGGGGATCTTAGTATTGGAGTTTTAATTCATAGGGCAGAATTTCCTCAAATGACCATGGCAACTGTGGCATCTGAAAGGCAATCACTCGAAATACAGTGCCTTCTGTTAAGAAACTAATAAAAAAAAAGCAGAAAGCAAATCATCTGAAAATCACAAAAACTAAATTCAACATGAATAAGCAGAGTAACAGTATTAACTATTAAATAATTAGTACAACATAGAGAATCCCCTACAATTCAATCAGTGTATCCCCACTAAGATTGCATCCACAAAGGAAGAGTAAGAAGTAGAAGAAATCAGATTAGAAGAATATATGGGAACATTAGCCTCTAAAACAGAAGATTTGAGAAGGATGAAGCTGATTTATTGCAGCAGGTAGAGGAAGAAGAATTAGGAAAGGGAGCACAAATGCCAACTGCAACATGTTTACAAAAGCTGTGTGTGAAAGGCCCTCCACCCCAGCAATAAGATGCCTATCTTGGAATGCTATGTGCTTAAATATGCCCCTAAAAAACAGAGGCTGGTAAAAATCCTGCTTCAATTAAGAAGACCGGACCTTATATTATCCAAGAAACTAAGATGACAGAAGAGAATATCACTCATATTCCGCAAAACAGAGTTAAATGTCCACAATCATATGTCATGATGAATATGAGGACCATTACTCACTCAAAATGGTATTGTCATCTCAATCAAAAGGGAAAATGTTGTAGTTGAAGGAAGTGATCTGTTATCAGAACTCTAAGCTCTACAAAGGAAAAGCTTCTAACAATACTGTTCTGTAGTTTATAAATTGTCAGGGGACATCAGAATTACGCTGCTACTTCTGCTCTCTAAAGTCTAAACTAATATATGACCAGTTTTCTTGTGTTGAATTGGTTTGAGATCTTCATTTTAAAAACTATTATACAGTCACTCATAAGACCTTGGTGCTTATTTCCCTCATTCTAATTCTGTTTAAAGTACTGCAAGTAACAGAAGTATTTGCCATTTATGAAGCTCACAGAGACAAATCAAAGCCTCGAATACAAGTGATCTAACCAATGCTGGACAAATTATCTTAGAGATGAAGTCAGCAGGGTATATTCTAGATACAAGGTCAGGATCAATCAATACATATGAGTAGGGAGTACATGTGACAGCTTGAGCCAAAATAATGATTTGGAAAAGGATAATCTGTCAGAACATTGGAAATAATATTTTAATTCAAGAGCAATCTATGAAAGCTATTGTAAATAGTCAAGGAAGTTAAAACATTTTTATCCGTCCATGTATATTTGTAAGGTCATTGGTACATGTAACTGCACTTTTGTCTCGGAATGATGAGCCCATTTTATTATATATTTTAGAAATGTGAGGGACACATTGTTAACCTTCATAAACCACACCAAACTGATGCCAAGTGCAAGTCTAATTTTCTTAAAACTAAGAACTAAAAAAATATCCCAAAAACCAGCATACTTCAAAATTTAAGTATTTTTTGAACCGTTACATCAACCAATTTTTATTCGTGGTGCTTTTGACAAAAAAATTCAAAATTAAGAAGAAAGGCTCAGGCCCCGGGCAACTTTTAAATTGATATGCCGAACAGTCTACTTCCTAAAATACATAACAGAAGACGTAGCTTAGTGTTTTTCAAAGAACATAAAAATTGAGAATTGGTGTTTTCAAAAGCATAGAAGTTTGAGGGTTAGGGTTTAGAATTTAATTCTATGCAACAACCAACAGGTTATAGGGGTTTGAACAGTTGAGCATGTTATCATAGGAGATATTCTGCGGGAGAAACATCCAACCGTGATTCCAATAGTAAACTTTGTCAAATGCACGGATATTCTAAATTTGGTTAACTTTCATTACTTTCCCAAAAGATTATTCATATTAAAAGCTTCTTTGCATGGTTCAAATAATTATGAGCTGTTCTAATCCAGAAGAAAGTATTGTAAGTGAATAAGATACTACATCCAACTCACAATACAATTGTGCAAAAACAGCCTCGGCTCCAATCAAAATTGGATAAAATACAGCATCCAATACCGTATCAAAATTGAGTAAACTACGCCAATTCACCCTCTATTTAAGTTGAGGAAAATACTGTACCCAACCCATATTAAAGTACGTACTCAATTTGGGTAATATGAGGGATCCAAATGGTATTAAACCTGAATTAAATACCTGAGTAAAATACCATATCCACGTCAATATTGATATCGGGTTCATTTCCGCATCCATCTCGTAATTAAATTGGGTTAAATAACGCATACAATTTGTATCAAAATTGGGCAAACTAGCTCATTCAACTCCTCCTTAAATCTAACGGGCTACCAATTCCAGAAAGGATAAAAGTTATAGAAGAAAAGCATAAATGAAAAGAGAAAAGAGTATGTATGTGGTGTTACTTGAAAATGTTGGTGGCCTGGTTGTGGTGTGGCTCCCACATGGCGCATACGTTGGTCCAAAGAGTGCCCCAGAGAATGGCTTCAAAAGGCTCCGTGCCAGAGTGTGGGACGCCTGGATCGCCTTGATAACCTGGTCCAAATATCTTATCCATTGCAATGCTTTTCCCCTGATGCCTGCACCGTCAACACAACAAAATGACTGGGTTTTCGAAGGGTTTTATAGGACCTCTCATTTATTTATATCTAGTTTCTCTCTAAGTATCAATCTAGATAATTATCTTCATTTTAGGCAATACTGTTGCAATAGTTTTGCTTCATTAGATATTAATAAAACATTTGACAGCAAATAAAAAATTCTTATTTTTCTATATTCAAAAAATATTTACATTTTTTTAAATAGAGATGCAAGATATATAATTTTAAAATATTTTAAAATTATTTATCATTAATATTGGTTTAAAATTTTAGATGAGAGATTTGTAATAATGATAGATTTTTAAAAAAAATTAAGATTTAAAGTTTTTTTATATTTAAATTTATTTTTATTTTTTTTGTTTGTTTGTTTGTTTGTAATAAAGTGATTTTTCTATATCAATACATAAATTTTATATTTATGTATGTAATTTTTATTTTATTTTTAGGCTTAAGGGAGTTGTACCACATAAAATTTATTGGAAAATAAAATTGATATAGTGCATGTCTTAGACACAGGGGTGCTAATGATCTCTACTTTTGTTCAATCCACCTAAAATGGTGAATGCTCTAAATACTATTTTCACTATTTCATTTTACCAATAGTCACAATAGTCCCTGAATGAGAGCTTTCAAACATTCTAATATTTTTCCCCTTTCTTAGAAGATCTCAGCGTCATTTGATGTGTGAATGTTACAGAGAGAAGTTCTTCCTAATAACTTTTGTCCATTCTTGTTCTAACTGAGAATGTGTCTCTTTGTTAAGCTCATTTTTTTTCTTTTGTGTTGTCATCTCTACGACCACCATCCGCTGGGGATACTATGGACTCTAGAGATGCCATTGTTTTGTCTATAAACTTGGAATATAATTTCTCCTCTGAAATTATTGAAACCTTTGAAATGTCTTTCTTAATGGAAACCCCTTGTGGAGACCCCATAATTGTGTCTTGTGGTTTAAAAGAACAAGGAGCATTCGATCTTGGGTTGGCCCGTGGAGGAAATTGAAAGGGATTTGATTCCTTCTAAGCATCTAGTGGAATGACATAATGATGGGGCTCAACCCCCTTACACTAGGTGGGCTTATCTCACAAGGCATGATTTCCACCATTATGAGCTTTTATTTTTTGGTATTGAAGGGTAGAATGGTTTGTTGAGAAACATTTTTTGCACATGAAAGTAATTCTTTCATAGTCAATTGGTTGCCTCTAGCATATATGGCCCACTTTCAAAGAAATCTCAGTAGAGAGACCTTTGGAAAGATCCATTTAACACATAAGTGTGCACAAATAGAGCTTGTATAGTCGAATGTTTCCTCTGAAATGCAATAATACTTACTTAGACCATCATCAATAGCTTGTAGACTTTTTAATTCCCAGAATTACAAGGGGAGATAAGGCAAAACAAACCCAAAGGTTTGCAGAAGCAAAAGTCTTTATGCGAGGATTGAAAGATGGAAACCAAAGTTTCTTGCATAGAAAATCACCCTACAAATCCCATGAACCAATTTTTAGCACTTCACTTTATCTTTAATGGAATCAAACTCGAGGATAAAACCCTTAGCATAGGGGTAAATGAAAATATCTTCCTCCAAGTCATCTCTAGACTGTTGTGATACACGAATGCAGGGTATAGAGCGTTGCCCACATTTTCACAAATTTGCAAATAAGGGTGTGATTTTGCAAAACTTCCTCCCTGCCATGGATGGATCCATCAATGCATATCTCTGGTACATGTGTTGATTGATGGAGAATGAAATGGTTTCGCTCTTTGCCACACCCATCAGAAATAAAGTCGCCATTGTTGCCCCTATCAGAACCAGCGCCATTGTGAGAAGCACTGAAAAGGGTTTTGGGCGATCGAGACACTCGACCACCATCTTGACAGGCGAGAGAATCATTACCTTCCACCATCCAAGAGTAGACAGTGCAAAGTTGTAGCTTCTCCATGCAATGATGTGAGTTAGGGTTTACGAGGCAGCGAAGCATTTCAGAGCAATGCGTAACTCCACTAATTTTTGGAAAAAATGTATTTTTTAATTTTTTAATTTCTCAAAATATAGTTAATAAAATCAATTAATTATTTTACAGATTTGGATTCAACTATTAAAAAAAAATAAAGCACATCCCCAAATTAACATAGAGGAATTTTATTTTACATAATTAAAATAAAAATTTAAATTGAATCTTAAACTATTTGATCTAATATATAATATTATTTAATTCTTAATGATTTAGTATATTAGATCTTTTTAATAATTTCATATATTTTAAATGTATTATATAATAATATTATATTTTTTTAAAAAGGTTGGTGGTAACAAATAAAGAGATGGCGAGCGAAATCAAAAAAGGCAAAGCAGAGTGAAGGTTGTCTGGCATGAAGTACAAGGATAAAGCAAAGGAAGAATCGAATATTTAGGTTGATGTCACAAATGTTATGGTCATTGAATTATAAGAATTGGAAAAGTTGGAAAATACTACTCTAATCAGGCAATTCTTTGGGAAGTGATTTACCAAAAAAGAGATTGGTGATTGAGTGACAAGGCATCGAAAAACATATCCAATTGTGAACTTCCTTTCGAAGGGTTTTTCGTGGTGGTGTTTGAAACCGAAAATCAAAGGGATAACATACTAGAAATTGAGGAATGACACTTTAGTTCCTTCTATATATATTTTAGAAATGGAAACCAAATTTCAATCCTCTAAACACATCGCCTATTGAGGGTCCAATGTGGATAAGACTGTATATCTGCCATATATATATTGGTCTGGGAAGTGTTTAACTATGATAGGAGACAAAATCAAGCGCACCATTTATGTGGACCTTCATAATGGTGAGATCCTAATTTATGCTCGAATACAACTTATCACAATACAAGAAATACCAAAAATAATCAAATTAATCACCAAGGGGGAATGCTAGATATAGGGTATAGAGATCAAGAAACCTAAAAAAAATTGTTTAAAGTGTAAGGCCCACAATCATCTTCGAGAGAATTACCAATCATTTCCCCCAAAGATCTGTAAGATCTAGAGGTCAAAATTCACAAGTTACTAAGACATGATGAACAATTGAACACCCCCAAATCCTGAAGAAAAGCATTGTCCCCCCTTGTATTGCCCCAAATGATGGAGCAAGATGGATTGAGCGATGAACAAAAAGGTGGAAGCTATCATAAAATGGAAAAGTATGGAGAGGAATTAGGCAAAGAAGTGGATGAGGAGATAGATTCTTTGTCAAAGAATGAAGATGCGGAGGATACAATTGACATCATCGACCCTAGGTGCATAATGTTAGGATTAATGTATTATCTATCTCATAAATCATATGTCATATTGCATGGTTCCAACATCCTTGGAAAGTGTCTCTAGGCACTTAGGGTGTATTGGGAAAATATTTTGTAATATTTATTCTCGCCATTGTTTGTATTACATCCATAAGGGGTGATGGGTTCCGCTAGCAGTAGTAAAGGTGACTTGTGCACATAAATACTTAATATTGTTTTCCCCACATGTGGACGCCTAGAATGGGATGATAAAAGATAGTGATGTGGAAAAATGAGTGGTTTTTGGTATTTTCCTAGTGGGTTCCTGGAAAGAGGCAACATGTCTCTTGGTATTCCATCATTTATTACATTTAATGTAATGTTTATTTTTCAAATGTAGGTTCTGAAGTTGGAGGGAAAGTATCGAAGCCAAAATCGGTGTCCTTTCGCATTTCCAGATGGAATTCCAAGGGTTGGGGATGTTTGGAATGAAGGGTCATCATTGGGAGCCATGTTTGGGGCATAAGATGTCTTCACAAGTCTATAAAATCAGCTTCTTAGATGTAGAAATTACAAGGAACAATTGAATGTAGAGTTACGTTGCAGGAACAAGGATAGGTTGAGGCATAAGGAGACTGTTCGCATGTACCCAGGTGCTACCATGTTGGAGGTAAAGAGGAGAATGGAAGTGAGTGTATTGGGATTCGATTTATTTGAAGATAATGCATATTTGGCCTCTCTTCGTGGTGGAGTTTTTTCCCACAATGGTTTCTCCACGTAAATTTGATGTTATGTGATACTCATATGTTGTTAATTTGTGTCTCTTTGCTACTATCTTATGGTGATGTTATTCTTTATTTATTGTTGTTATAAGTTCACATTAGATAGTGTTGATAAGTACGATATGTTGGTTAATTTTTAGCATCATAAAGAAGATGGATCTATTCATAGTAACTCCATATTAAGGCAACTTAATTTCATATTTGAATATAAGTTTTAAATTTTCATGTTGTATTAGTCCAAGCTTTGTATCTCATCTATTTAAGTTATATTTTGATAAAGATTGAATTTCCCAACAATTGATATTAGAACTTGTATATTTCTCATCATTTAATATCAGACCTTAAGGTGAATTTGGTTATGGGTATTCCTTCATTTTTATTTCTTAGTTTGGAAAGCTTGTGGGAATTTGTTATAAGGAATTGAAGGTTGTTGGAAGGATTTGTGTGGCTGCAATGAATGCTCTTTAGGTTAACTTTATTTGCAGATTTGTGAGATTGGAATCTATGGATATTATCAATGTGATCTATGTTGAGCATTGGAAGCTCATGTTTGTGGATCTTCATAGAGTAGCTTATGTTTTGGTAACTTGGATCTTTTGTTTAACAATATGTGTGTATCCTCTTGTTTGGTGGTTTTATTCGTTTACTTTGTGGTCATGTGTAGTGAGAAGGTGTTCATGTTGGATGGGTATTTTTGACATCTTGGTCACATGGAGAAAAAACCACTATTTTGACTTCAAAATGGAGTGCTTATGTTGGCTTCATGGTTTTAGCCATTTGTTACATGAAAGCACTAGAAGATAATTCATTGAATTCTTTGTGAGTTGTGGAGATGATATGTTTCATATGTTATAATTTCTTGGACAACTTGATTTTCCAATTGGGTTGCAATTTTCTCTTGTTTTTAGTTGTGGGTTTGTAGACCTATGATTATTCCATTATTCAGATGACATGTTTTTTGTGAATGTCTAGATTTTTAAGTGGGCTTTAGATTTATAGAGATGGTTTTGAAGGTTTTACATGTTAACAAAAAATTATGGTATGTAGATATATGATAGTATTGTATTCAGGGTGCTCTAGATGAAGACAGTTATAGGTTTGCAAGGCTGCTTGAAGGGTTCTGATATGGTTACTCTTATGTGGGTTTGTTTGGAAAATTAGATCTAGCATTAGTCTTGGTGTTTGAGTCTTGGAAATTCACGTGTTATACCTGATTATCTCTATTTTTATGTTACTAATGTCCAGGGTTGAATCTATTTTTCAATTATTTGAGATTGGAGTATTGATTATGTATTTCTCCTTTGAGATGTTGCATATGTGTAGAACTTTTTAAATCTTCTTATGTAAATTCTATTTGGTTGGCCACATTCTTGGTCACCATTATTACATTGTGTGTAATGAGCCATGGATAATCTTTGATTGGAAGATGGATGGTCTTTTGTAATGGTTGTTGGTGTCATAAGGAGCTCTTGGATTTTTCCTTCATATTGCAATGAGATTTTAATGACATATTTGATTCTATTGACAAACGACGTGTAGAAATTGTATCTTCTTGGTTTGGAGATTGTGGTTTTGACTTTACCTTTTGGGTCATCCCACAATAATGGGTCCCAAACTTTGGACATCGAAATTTCCATCCTGGATGCAAGTAAAAACTTTAAAACACTTTTGTTCGAAGGTTTTTCTTCGAACAAAGGTAATTTTCATAAATGGAAAAAAGGTCCCTTTTATTCCTTTTGGAAATTTTTAGAGAAGGAATAAAAAGGGACCTTCATTCAAAGGTCTTTTTTTATTTTTGGAAATTACCTTCATTCAAAAAAAAAATACTCTTTTTTTGTGGGAACGACATACCTTCAAACAAAAGACCTTAGGTAGACACTTTTAATGTCTAATTCAAAATTTCCTTAGAAATTATAGTTTCAAACCTCGAGTTGGACCTTTAAATGGAATTAACTTAACAAGATAATTTGCAAGATCATAATCCTTGAAACAAGCTTTCCAACAAGCATAATTTTAGTATCTTTTTTTTTTTTTTTTATGAATAAGTGCTACCAAAGGAGGTAGCCCTATTATAACAAACTAAAAAAGGATCAGATTACATAGATTGGAAACCAATGACACAAAAACATAAACTAACGACTTAGAGACTTAAGGGAGAAAATGGCATCAACGAACTCACCCGCTCGAACAATGAGTAAAGGGCCCAACAAATCCCCATGGTGACTCAGGAAATAGAAGAAAGTCTCCATGTTTTTCCTACCAACACCTTCCCATAATAGTTTGAGTGGATTCGTTGTTAGACTTGTTTGCTCTTTACAACCTTAGCATAAAAGAGGCTAGCATTATGACCAACCCGTGGGGTGACCTCAATTCCTTCAATGGTGTTCAAAGTGGGTTGTATATTTGCATCCTTCATTAATGTTGCAACAACCTTCACCAACCCCTTGAAGGTCGATCCTTAGACGATATTTTTGAAGAACCTATCACAGACAATATCATTGTGTATGTTCTTGCCATACCAGCAATTAAGCGCCACAATTTTGTTGATCGCCTTCACCGTCGCCTTCAAATATTTCAAGAATAAACGTTGGATCTAGTTGTTCCAAGTCTCATGTGGAGGGTGTTGGTTTCCCTTCACATCAATGCAAACACACAAAAGTTCCATTGAGGTATCACAACCTCGGGGCACCCATATTTAATGCTTAGTCGAATTGACACACATGTATCAAGGCAATCGAATAGTAGATATGGCCTCAATATGCTCGGAGGATGAAGTGAGAGTTGTCTCCTCAAAAACTAACTAGAAGAAGCATGGAAAAGACTAAGGACAGGAAGTGCAACACATGGTGAGAGGAAATTATAGCCTATAAGGACATAAATTCTAAAGAAAGAGTGGAGCAGAATAGTAGGAAGGACGGCCGCCAAAAAATTCCCATGAATAGAGGAGGATTTCAAGAGAATTGGAATACAAAATATTGTCCAACAAAGAGGAAGAAGGGGCTATAAGAGTTCCCTCAAACCATTGAGGTGATTCCTTGAAATAGGCCAAGCAAGAACGGAAAATACATGTGTACAAGCACCCATCTTGAGGATTTTAGCCACATACATAGGAGGGAGAACCATACTAAAGGTCATACCACCCAAAGCATCGAGCAAAGTGAACTATAATCAAGAGAAGGGATGGATGGGAAGGCGAGATGGTGACAGGCATCGAAAATAGCACCCACAGTGCAAACGTGTTGTCAGTATCATTCAAGTTCCTGTGATGGACCCATTGTAACTAAGTCGCTCCCAAAAAGGCACTTCAGTGAGTACCTCCAACCCAGGGAAATAGGCCCAAAACCCACAAAGGGGTCATTATTACATCCTAAGGGAGGAATTTCCTCTCTTAGGATCAAAAAAGAACTTCTTGACACTAGTGAGACCTTTTTCTTTTATTGTTTCCTCCCTAATTTGTTTCAACGATTTGCATCCTCTTTTTTTATCTTCCTCATTTTCGCCCTTTAGATTCTTGGCATCTGAAAGCTAGCTAAACATCTAGAATCATTTGACCTAGGATCGACATGCTTTGTAACTTCATCAACAATAGTCTTATAGATAGACTTTGTTTGCTTCGAGGGTGAACCATTCCTACATCTGTCATCTGGTTCATAATGCACCTTGTATTTTGTGGGTGAATTTAGAGAATCCTTTGGCAACAAAAATCCACAAGCAACAACATTACTTGGTGAACCATGATATGAGTTATGGGGGAGTCCCATAGTTGATGAGCTCCCAAGAGCCACTACCCACAAGGTAAAGCAGAACCCTAGTAGGATGCAGGGGATCAATAATGGGAGGTTGTGACATTTCCCTTTGAGGATTGTTCCCCAGACTTTTGTTGATTGTGCAAGTACAAGTTGCATGGGTACACCTATGACAGTTTAGGCAGAACACCTCCTCAACTTCAAGCATCTGCATCCAGACACCATTTTTCATTCAGAGCCTTATATCATTTGGGATCAAGTTAATCACAACAATCAAAATTTGGGTGTATAAGTATGAATTATTTTCCAAGAGTTCCATATCCAAGTTGATTAATGTACCTAGGGATCGACTAATTTTTTCCAGACATTCTTCATGCTAAAACACCAATGGTAAGTTATATAGTCAAACCCATACAGGTTCATTGTAGGGGTCAAAATCACACAAGTTTAATTTAGGATGCCATTTCTATAGATACAATGGCCAGTCACCAATCTTCCACAAACCTTCTTGTAAAATCACTTCTCTTTCCTCATTCGATAAGAAGGGGACGATGAAGAATCTATTCAAAATGAATTTGATAGCATACTAGCATTTCCAATTTTCAGAAGCACATTGTAAGATTTAATCTCACTTAAGACAAGGGCCAATAAGTTTACAAATGATAGTCGAAGCCTCTAGAAGCTCGCAATCCTATAGAACCTCTTCTGAGACAATAATAATGGGTGTCGAATTTCATCCGTCCGACAAGGAGCCACAAGAGTCATCAGCCTACACATAGGGATAGTGGTTGTTCACAAGTTGCATGCCTTCTACAAAGACCTAATTCACATGCCTTTGCATACATTCTTTTTCTTAGTATCTTTTTGTTTTATAATGTATTTATTTTCTAATTTTTACTAAACATGGGTTTTTTACCGAACTCCAAGTTCTTTCTTCTACACATGTGGAAAAATAGTTAAATACTGAAGAAGAAAAAACCAAAACTATTTGTGCACTAGGTATTGATGTCCTTGTTTCATTAAAAAAAATATTGAATTTCAATATATACGAAATGTAAGTTATGTGTTACGACATACAACTATGTCTAAATTATAATTACCTCATCTTTAAAAATTAATTAAAAATATATATGCAACAAAAAAATATGAAAATATATCCATGCACTAGATATTGATGTTACAAATTTATATTTTAAAAAATTAGAATTTTATCCTTTCTAAAAAAAGTTGTGTTACAACATAAATGTCACTTTTTAAAAATGTTGTTTACTATAAAAACCAAGTTATTAAAAGTTACATAAAAAAATCAAAAAAAAAATCAATTTTTTTTAAAAAATATATCTTTAGAATCTATATGCAAATCTTCACAAATCAATGTTTCGCATCATCTTTAAATTCTTAATGATTTAGCTACTATAGGTCTCATAAAGTGAATATTTAGTTAAAAATGTTGATTTCAATTTCCTACTTTTGCCAAAAAGTGGGACTCATTATTGTAGGATTACCCTTTTGGGAGCTCATGGTTTTGAGTTCTTTGATTGTTTTGGGGCCATGAAGGATCCTCAATTAGGATATGGTGATCATGATTTTTGGAGAGCTTGGTTACATGATTTAGTGGGATCTCTGGCAGTGATTTGGATTCATCATTTGATGATGGATGGTTATCATCATTTGATCTCCTAGGAGGGGATGTTAGATCATGATGTCATGATATGTTCCTAATTCTATAGTTTGAACTTTGACAATAGTCTTATTTGTTCTCTTTGGTTTTGAGTATTAATCACATTTTCTCAAGGAGATTCATGATTTTGAAGGATTGCATTTGAAGTCGATGTGGATTGATTGGTGGATACTCATGTAGACTAGAGAGAGGCTAAGAGATACCTTTTTTGGGGGGATCTTAGTTTGAGATGGTTACTCTTTGATGAGGATTTTAGCAAAAAGACTAAGGAGACTACACCTGGTTATGGATGTGAGTCCATTATGGACCTAAAGAGAAAGTTGTCCTTTATTATAAGCTCTTATTGCTCGGTGTTGTGAGCACAAGATAATATTGTATACCACTATTGGTCTACTCGGTAGGTGAATGATTTGAGAGGTATTGCCCACCTGAATATTAGATGCATTCTTTATTCTATATCTTTTCTTCACATATTAGTTAGTCTTGAATATAAAAATTTTGAGAACTTTTTAAGAAGATGCATGGTTATATGGATTTTTGTTCTCCTTGTTTTCTTCTTGAGCTATGGATATAGTTATAAGGACTTATTTGGAGAGGTACATGAAATAATTCATGGTTTTGGGCATATTTCCTTTGTTGTGGGAATGATTGGTTAGTTTGATCTACCTTCACTATAAGAGGTTTACATCTATTTTTTCCATGATTTCATTTGATTTGAATGTTAGATGTTGATATCCTCTTAGTTTGGGAATGGTGAAGGATATTTTGCTTTATAAAGCTTGGTACATGTTAGTATAGAACAAGGATATGGTTTGATATGCAAATTCTCTCTTTGGTCTTCTTCTTCTTCTTAGATGTTTGTATTCACATGGCTGAGTGTGTAAAACTTAGGAGAGTTATGGAGACTAATGGTGAAGAGGTATTACAGTGTATTTATCTGCAAAATTTGCAAATCCTTGTATATTTACTTAACACTATGTAATAAAGGAATTAACCACATCCTTTATATGAAGCTCTATAGGTAGACTTGGTATGCCTTGATCTATTTTCAGATTTGACATCACTCGTGTAATCGGAGTTTTTGGATATATGTCTGGTTATCCTCTTTGATATCTTGGTTTGTTGTTTATTGATGTGATGATGAGTTTTCATGTTTCATTGGATTTGGATCTATAATTTATGCAGGTTGTGGATTAGATACCCATTTTCTTGTAGTGGGATGACTCAGATGTGGACTATCTATATATATCCACAAGACTGTTTCAGTGTTTATGCAAACTTTGTTAGTTGGCCTTATCTGTGGTCATTTGTGCATTGGTTGGCATGTTGATGGCACAAAGTTATATTTATGATTTGTATACTTTGGTTTGAGGTATGGTTAGCTTGGATGAGTTGCAATTTGTTGTGGTTGCTATTCTAGTTGGTATGAGTAAGACAACTATGAAGAGCTTTTATTATCATTTGAATTTGATGCTCGTGTTCATGTAAAGATTGGTGCAGGTTTCAGTGATAATTGATACGTTGCACCTTGGCATGTTCCTTTTTCTTCCATAGGTGGCATGTTGGAGGATGTAAGGAGTTTTTTTACTTAATGGTAGCTATCATGGTTTCTTTTGTAGGTATTTTGTCGGAGCATGAGAGCATGGTGAATATTCAGATGGTGCATGATTGTCTAATGGATGTTTTTCCCTTATTTTTGATTTATATGGATGTATTTATAATGTATGATTTCAAGTGGGAAAATATTAGGATTCATGTGCCATCTACTTTGTAAATCATATGTCATATTGCATGATTCCAACATCCTTGGAAAGTGTTTCAGGGCATTTATGGTGTTTTGGGAAAATATTTTGTAATATTCATTCTCATCATTGTTTGTATTACATTCATAAGGGGAGATGAGTTCCACTAACAACAGTAAAGGTGACTTATGGACATAAATATTTAATATTATTTTCCTCACATGTGGATGCCCAAAATAGGATAATAAAAGATAAGGATGTGGAAAAATTAGTGATTGTTGGCATTTATGGTGTATTGGGAAAACATTTTGTAATATTCATTCTCATCATTGTTTGTATTACATTCATAAGGGGTGATGGGTTCCACTAACAACGGTAAAGGTGACTTATGGACATAAATATTTAATACTATTTTCCTCACATGTGGATGCCCAAAATAGGATAATAAAAGATAAGGATGTGGAAAAATTAGTGATTGTTGGTATTCTCAAAGTGGGTGCTTATAAAGAGGTAACATGTGTCTCTTGGTATTCCATCACTTGTTGTATTTAATGTAATGTTTATTTTCCAAGTTTAGATGCCCAAGTTGGAGGGTAAGTATTGGAGCCAAACTGGTGTCCTTTCACATTTTGAGGTGGTATTCCAAGGGTTAGGGATGTTTGGAATGAAGGATCATATTTGGGAGCCATGTTTGGGGCTTAGGATGTCTTGACAAGTCTATAAAATCAGCTTCTTAGATGTAGAAATCATGAGGAACTGTTGAATGTAGAGCTACATTGCAAGAACAAGGATAGGTTGAGATACAAGGAGGTTGTTCACAAGTACCCAGATGTTGCCATGTTGGTGAGAAAGAGGAGAATGGAAGTGAATGTATTGTAATCTCGTTTATTTGAAGATAATACATACTTGGCCTCTCTTCTTGGTGGATTTTTTTCCTGTAAGGGTTTCTTCACATAAATTATGTGTTATGTGATGGCATTATGTTGTTGATTTGTGCCTCTTTGTTGCTATCTTATTGTGATAAGCATGATATGTTGGTTCATTTTTAGTATCATAAAGATGGATTTAATCATAGTAATTTCATATTAAGGCAAATTAATTTCAGACTTGCATATAAGCTTTAGATTTTTATGTTGTAGTAGTACAAGCCTTGGATATCATCCATTTAAGTCATATTTGGTTAAAGATTGAATTTCCCATCAATTAGTATTAGAACTTGTATATTTATCATCACATAAGTCATATAGCTGCAAAATTTCTGAAATCTAGACCAATTAACACTAGAGTTGGACAAAAATCTAAAAAATAGAAAAGGAGGAAGAAGCCCTCAACTGTGACCAGGTTTCAATTAAAACCTACACACTAATATATGAGGAAACCCCTCTCTTGAAGTGCAATGAAGATTCTCACATGGAATGTTAGAGGCTTAAATGCCCCTAACAAGGGGCAGATGATCAAGCACCAATTGGAATGTCAATTGATCTACTTAGTTTTGCTACAAGAGTCTAAATTATGCGAAAATATTCTAAATCTTTAATCTAACATTGTAAAGGATGGTTCAAGCTCTTTCTCGAAGCAAATGGTGCATCTAGTTGGATTGGGATAATGTTGAAGAGAAATAAAGTCATTTCCAAATCACACATAACAAAAACAAATTGGATGGGGACAAAGGTACAAAGTCTAAACAAAAGTCTCAATTCATTATTTTTAATGTGTATGACCCCACTAAAACAAAAGAAAAGAAGGATTTTGGAAAAAAAAATATTGAGTTTCAAACAATAGAGGGAAAATTCATAATTGGAGGCGACTTTAATGTTATACTAGATTCAAAAGAAAATTTTGATGGCATGAGCATAATCAAACAATCACAAAATGGTTTCTTTGATTTTTTCAATGACAATGGCTTGATTCTTAAAACTTGTTGCACTAGATTGGAATTTACCATTGTACGTGGTTATTTGTTTCCACTAATATTTCTATTTTTATTCAAAGAATATATAATTTCTTTAGATGATGGGTAAACATTTTTTATTGGATCCATGAACCAAATAGAGATGGATTTTTAAAATAACCTAAGTCCTTATACATCAAACTAATGGAACTATTACTTTCATAAAAAACTTGTAACACAAATATCATTTGGTTGCATTTGGGTCACATCCTTCTAACACTCCCCAATTGCTTTCTTGTTACATCCTTCCAATACTTCCTTGCTACAAACCACTTGTAAATGCTAAGATATTCATTCAACACATTGTTCAACACTAACATGTCCTTGAGAGATTTGAATTATGGTCTCCAAAACCACTTGACTAAAAATATCCATTTTCATTTTTATTCAAAGAAGGCATTACATTTGCCTCTTTGTTTCCATTACTATTTCTATTTCCTTTTGTATTTTTATTTATATTAAAAAACATACATGTATTGAATCTTCCAAGAAAAGTCACATGTAAGAGAATGGGAAGGTCTTTACTTATTTAGGGATCCCTAAAAAAGGAAACTTTTTAGTTGTAAGAAACATCCACATCCACATCAACATTGACTGTGTCTAGCTTTTCCTTATCATTTTTCTCACTAGAATGTAGGGTTGTGTGTCTCAAAAATATGTGTAGGTAAGGGAAAACTATATGTCACAAACAACAATGGAATGGTCTTAATTATTTATTATCACCCATAAATGGTTTTCCTATATGGATTTATTTTGAGGATTGTGTTTGGATTTTGGCGACAAGGAACTACCTAATGCTAGTAGAATAGTGAAGAAGATAAAACACAATTGAATGCAATAAAATTGTAATTGAGACTATTGAATTGGTGAGTCTTGCAAGTGCAATGAAAAATTATGCATGCATCCATATTTTATCTTTATGTCTATTAGGGCAGTTCAAAGTATGGATTATATGTAAAATCGCTCAAATTACATCAATGTGAATGGGAGTTTGTACAAATAAAAAAATCAATTGAGTTTTTTGTAGTTGATCTAAAGTTGATGATTTTTATTTATTTTTCAATAAATGTGATTTGTTCCCATCATTTGGTTAAATTTTTTTGGGCTTGCAAAAAAGTGAAAATGACTTAATTTTTCACAAGCTAGAATGCCTTTGACAAATGTTGTGGCCAACACTATGCTTGTAGATATGGATAAAAAATGTAGCTTCTACTATGCTCTAGCACCATCTATTTGTAGTAAATTCTTGCCATTTTAGTGTTATTTTTTAGTCTTTTCCATCTCATTATTTTCATAGCAGTGTTAAATATTTCCACTCACATGATGAATTTTGAGGGCTCAAAGCTTTATTGTCCTTTGGTATACTAGTTCTTCTCATGTTAAGTTATGGATTTCTATAAAGTTCAAATTTACCTCTCGCACACAAATATTTATATTTATGAAATCAAGTAATCCAAACAATACTATCAATTATTGGAAAACTCGTCCAATTTCGCTATAATCTTGAGCAACGAAAGTAAAGAAAATAGATAGACATTAAAAAACAAACACATAATTATGAACACATGTTTACAACAGTTAAATGACAAGAAAAATATATTAAATGATAGTAAACCTTCAAACCCTCACCATGTAGAGCCCCAAACTTGCCCTCCAAACCAATTAAGACTCCTACACCATGAAAAAAAATTGCACTCCAAACTAACCAAGCACAAAATAAAAAAAACACTACCATAAATAGACACAAAAATCTTCTCATGAAGGGTCGAACAAAAGGGAATCAAATGAAAATTAAACACAAATACCTATTAAGACAATCATAGAGTTTAAAGAAAATGCACCTTCTACTCACAATTCCAACCTTTTGCATGACATTTGCGCCTCTTGCGTGCCTCCACATTTCACATTCATGTCTATCAAGGTAGTGCAAAGTACAACACATACAATATAAAGTATAAGTTAAACAAATACATTAATTTCATGAGGGCAACACAAAATCTATTCTATGAGTTGGCCCCTAGCCAAGTTGCAACAAAAATGCACACACATAAACATTGGAAAATAGTTTAATTTTTTGCTACATCATATTTAACTTCTTGAATTACACATGCAATTTTTTTTTGATGAAATTGCACTGAATAGACATACCCATAAATAGTAGAAAATAGTTCAATTTTTTAGTACATGTTATTTGGTTAAATTTGCTTTTATCTTCTTCTTTTTCTTAAATTGAAAAAACCTAGAAGCAACAAAAAACCCTTGACTAACTCTTAGGAACAAAGTAAAAAAAGAAGTAAGGGGGAATTTCTCCCCCCTCTCGCAACATCAAGGTGGTGTTGTGTTTTTTTATGTTCTATAATGAAGAAAAATTCTTGGAATATAAGGGGCCTAAACAATCCCTTTTGTTGGGTTAAAATTTTGTAATCCCTTTTAACAAATTACAAAACCTTGATTTCAACCACAGTTATAAGAGATAGAATCTCTCCTCTTAGAAAGGGGAGGCACCCTTCTTACTGCTTATTGAAACTAAGGGAAAATTAATCAAATAATCACAATAATGTACACTACAGTAACGATATGGAGGTGTGTCACATTCACGATTCTCTCTTTTTCAGAGAATATGTTTTACAATGTTTCACAATTTTAACTTCTGGATGCAATACAACTTCAAATTAAAATCAAGCAATAATTCCAATATTCCTATCTTGTCAAAGCAAAGCCTAGGAATACCAACATGATAAAGATAAGTAACAAATAAGAAAAGCTCATGGAGGCACAAAGTCGTTCCACAGTTTCCGATAATGAATCCTTCAAGATAGTAACCAACATTGTAAAAGAAGCACAAAGTCTTCTAAATACTTCACAATAAATCCCACGAGCAACATGAATAAATATAAACACAAAGTCTTATAGAGAATTCACCAATAATATCAACAATATCACAATTTCAAGCAATGAGTGCAACTCAAAGTCTACACAGATTTACTCAAAAGCCCTTTCAATCTCAATTACTAATCATTGTCAATTCAATCAAACAACAAGATAATTGTCCCCAACACAAAGTTTGGTGTGCAACTTAACTTCTTTATTGATCAAAAATAGATTCACAAAAATGAACTCAAAGTTTTAATATTTGCTTCACAATTTGGCAACACTTCATTGCATAAGATAAAAGATGCTTAATACAATAGAATCCTCTCTTATTTATAGATGAGAGAGGAGAGCTATTATAGGAAAAACCCTAACCAACTAGTTGACTTATTCAAAAATGTTGTCCATAAATGTAGGAGAACATATTTGTTTTACATGTAATTATATTTTCCAAAATGGCATGTAAAATGTCGAAGCCTATCTACATAAAGCATGGAAAAAAGTGTATGAACTATTTAACTCCAAAGATATAAGAAGTTTTTCATGGTTCCTTGCTCTTGGCCTGGAAGTCTTCATATTCTTCTTAATCTCCTACATGACTGCCTCATCTGGACCAACTGTATAGTCGATAATTATATGAACCGTCTGATTAAATTTCTTGTAGATGACCAAATCTTTTTGCATCTATCTAGATATGTCTTGAGGTTTTCCATATAAATCCATACATCACACAAAGCATGCATTGAAGTCTTTGAAAATCCTTCATCTTCCACCTGCTTCGTGATAGCTTCTTTGAAGATCTAAGCAATCTCACTTACTGGGAGGAAGGTATGATCATCATCAAGGAGTTTGCTCGGCAACTCCTCAATTCCATTCACCATAACAATACAATTTCCTTTGAAATCTTCTTGCATTTTTTGTTTGTCCTCGATGAGAGACTTGATAACTTGTATGTGGTTTCTAAGAGACTCCTTTACTTCCACATACTTATCTTTGTAAGGAATTACTCTAACTTCCACTAATCTTCTCAACTTAGTCTCCTTCATTTGCAACAAAATTGTGAGACTTTGTTCCATCTCTTTGTGTTGTACGGAAAGTGTGCCCTCTACCTTTTCCAATTCTAATTTCATCTTAGATATTTGGGCAGTCTTTTCATCCACAATAGCTATGAGTTGTGAGCCCTGCTTTATTAACTCATCAACAAACTCATACAAGACCTTACCTTTGGAATAATATTTTTCCACTTTTTGCATTGCTAGTTCTTCAACATTTACCATGGACATAGGTTGCACATTCTTTGAGGTACCTGTGATTTTTCTCAAAACTGATGCATACCGTTCAACTTTCTCCTTGTACATATCTCTAGCTTGTTCCATTTTATCAAGTCTACCTAATAATTCATTTAGGGTCACTTGTGCATCTTCTTTGGAACTTTCATTAGTTACCTTCCCAAGTTGGACCCTAGTTACAATGTAATCTTCCATATTCACATCACCTTGATCATGTGGAGGTACTCCAATATCCACATACTTGTGACCTAACTTATCCACGTGAAGTCTTGAATGAACCTTTGCCCTCTTTTTCCCCTTAGCTTTTGGAAGAATTATCTCTTCAAGATCTAGCTCATCTGGGGAAACCATTTTGTTTCTTGTGCTTAGATGCTTGTGAGACTAGCCAAGGGGGGAGAAATGAAGTATTTCCTTCTTGACTTACTGTTAATTCCTGTGTAACAAGTGCCTCTGTAGGGATGTGTGTTATAGTAACAATCAGATTAGTATCGATCATGATTACACCAGTAGATTGCAAACCAAGAGGATCCTACAATGAATCCTTCATAAACCTATAAAACTTGGCTTGGGAAGAAATATCATACGATGGAGAAGATAGACTTGGGATGGATGATGGAGAACTTGATGAAACATCAATAGTTTGCAAAATGGAACCCATGAGAGGAGTGGAAAGGATTGATGATGCTGAAAGAGGAATGGTAACCTTTACTGCATGTAGAGTTGTTGTAGGAGGAGGTGAAATGGGAAGAGGAGGTGGAGGAGTAGTAGGATTTGGAGGAGTGTGAGGAACATTGGTAATAATAGGCGATAATGTATGGGAGTGATTATCAACAATTTTCTCATGGAGAGATAGTTGTATTTCATCAATATTCCTTCATTCTTCCTCATTACCTTCTTCCTCTCCTTCATCTTCTTCAAACTGGTCATCTTTTGCAAACTCTTTTGATTCCTCGCTTTTATTCCCTTCTTCTTCTTTTAATAATTGTTCCTCAGATGCAAGCTCTTGTTCTTCTACATATGGTTGTTCTGGCTCAGTAGCCTGCTCTTCTTTAGTTGTCCGTGTAGTAATTTTACCACAAGTGAATTTGATCTTAGGACCCCTCTGTGAAAATGAGGGAGTAGCAACATATTTTTGTTTAGTGTGGATTTCTTGTTGTCAGTTGGTCTCACCTCTTGGTGTTTCTCCCTCACATTTTTTTTTGAAATATTTTAATTGAAATTCATGCCTCTACAACCATTCACTTGTGTTGTGCAAAATAGGAGCAAGTCTTTCATTGATGGAAATACTTTCTTTGGACCATTGCACAAGAGGTAAAGGCTTACTGGCAATTTTTTCTTCTTCATATGCATAATTTATGATATCACCAGGATCTTCAAAATCCTCTAGAATATCATCCATGCCAAGATCCCTAATTTGTTCCATAGTTAACCTACAAAAATCCATTCTTAGGATGTCCTCTTCATCTCTACAGTCTTCCCATATATCCTCAAAATGTTAGACATGGTCGTGATCCTTCTTGAGTTTCCTATTCACATTCCTGTAATCAAAATCAGATCTCTATGTGTATGACCTTATAGTCATAATTTTCATTTTTGTAGCTACTCATTTTGCCTTTTGCACACTTTGAATAGTATACCTTCCAATAGTAATAAAAAACTTAAAGCCTGTCCTATGAATTTTTTGGCGTTCTTTATGGACTGTAATCAACTATCTACACAACTCCATTAATATCCACTTGTCAGAAGGATATCTAGGTAACATGTATGGACACCCAGTGTAACAAAATACTCTCAAATATGTGAAATTAGGAAATTGTAAGAAGATACATCCAAACTTACTAGCAACCTTAAAGGCTTCGTCTGATACCCTTTTCTTCTAAAGAGTTGGATGAAAAGTGAAAAGCAGAGGTGCAAAGAAAGCATCAGTGACTCTCCTGAAATGCTTAATACTATTCCTCAAAGTGATATGGGAGTAGAACTCATATACTGGTACAAAACTTTTGTTACCCTTAGTTGTTAAACATGGAAACTAGCTCATAACAGCAGCAACATACACTAGGTAGGATGCCATGTAAAACTTTAAGGTGGTTTATACATTGATGAGCTGCTCATGAATCTCATCGCTTATTTGCATACCCCAATCTATGTGTACTTTCCTCCTTCTGATGATTCAGATATACTCATACATCCAATCTTGAAAATGGAATGAAATGGGTAAGACTTTCACCCTACTTAGAAGAGTGATCATATCCCGAACATCTTCCTTGAAATCACTTCATGGAAAACCCTTGGGCCATATAGAGATAGTGGGCCTCAGAGTCTTCAACCATTGAGAGTTGATCAATTATTTAGCTTTTTTTGGATCTTTGTCATAAACCTCTTATGCTTGTTGAATGGAAACATTTGTATATTTCTCCATGTGTGGAACCCATAAAACTATATCAAAGAACTCTAGATCTAATCTCATCATGATTTTCCCATAAGAATCTCTCACACTCTTATCCTCTCTGATATAATGTGAGGCAACTTGAAGAACAAATTTCGTGCAATGAGCAGCAACTAAAAATGAAGACACTAGATGTAGATTGCTATGGACGATTGCTCGCAAAATTTTTTCTAAAGGTTATTTTTCAGTTCTTTTTATAAAACCATCCATATCAAGGTGACCAATCTTTATGTCCTTGATTTCATCAATCTTAGAGGTCACAACGGTAGGCGAATAAATGCCTTGGTACTTGTATTTCATTTTCTCTTTTTTGGAAGACGAGGGAGATTCTTCTGTTGTCATCTAAGAGTACCAAAGACCAATGAAAATTCACTATCAAAGACCACCTAATGAGAACTTGAAAGAAACTACAAGAAAACATGGATTATGAGATGTTAGGAGCATATGTGTTATGAGAGCGATAAGAATGCATGAAGTAAGCAGGCATTTTGGAGTGAGTGCAAATGAGCTATAAAGTGCAAAAAATAGAGCAATGGCGGTAAAACGAAGTTTGGAAAGCAAATGAAATGATTTTTTGAGCATTTAGTGAAAAACTATTTTTTGTGCAAGGGTGTTGAAAATCAGTGCCCTTACCTCTTGGAAGAATTGTCTTTTGTGCACAAGCGCTCAAAATCAGTGCTTTGACATGCTTTGAAGACTTGGAAGGAATTGATGTCTGAGCGGTTAAAATTAGCGCTATAACACTTGTTGGAAAGTTCAATTTCATGTTGGAGTGCTAAAAATCCCCGCTCTTACATGCTCTAGCATAATGTCAAGTCATATGCAAAAGCGGGTATTTTCAACACTTTCACATCAAGAGGGAAGATTCATTATTTTGCAGGAGTGGTGATTTCCACTGCTTCTACACCAAGGAGTTAAATAAGTTCAATTGAAATAGTTGTAATAGCGGTCATTTTTACCGCTTGTGCATATTGGTGAAAAGAGTTGTGTCAAAGTGTTAAAAATATTCGCTTGTGTGCCAGTGGGAAAGAACAAACATGTGAACAAAGGCCAACTCCATTCATACACATGACTTCGAGGAAAAACATATAGGGTAAAAATGACGTCCAAAACAACGCTAATGCAAATGGGAAAACCACAAACATGAAAACCCTAGAAAACAAAACTAGGGCAAAACAAGAACTTTGAAAAATGAAAAACAAAAAATGTAAAGAAAAAGGAAGTGAAGATTATAACCTACATGACAATGGTAAAAAGAGAAAAGAAGAAACACAAAAACATACTTGTAAAAATAATGGATGAAGGAAAAGGTGAAAACCCTAATTCAGTCACCTACGGAATTCACCTACACAAATTCGCTTGAAGTTTGCAAGATGACTGATGCGAGGAAGGAGGAAGAAAACAAGTTAAAATGAGAAGAAATGGACTAAAAATTCCTTTAATAAGTCACTTAAGAGATTTGAAAAATGAGTCATTAATAAACTTAGAGTGTTTTAATGACCACGCGTGCGGAGGGCGGAAAGTATAAGAGCGGTGGTTTTCACTACTCCAACATTTTCAAAATTATCAAAGATATAAAAGCGACGAAAAAGCTCGCTTCAACATAATGAAGATGATTGAAAGATCGCATGTCAAAGCACTAAAAATCAATGCTTAGACATATGATATGGAGTGAGTACAATGTGTAGGAGCGCTGAAAATCAACGCTCCAACACATTAGGAATTTTAGTAAACTTGCTCATGTGGGAGTGCTGAAAAACAGTGCTCTGGCATGAACAAAAAAAATTCTAACTCCCAAAGGATAAAAAATTAACAAAACCTTTATTTTGATGATTTTTGAAAAACGACTAAGGATGAGCGCTTGAATGGACAATTCGAGACTCAGAACTATACATTAAGGCCAATAAAAAACTACCTCATTTTGCGTGCTTGAAGTACACAAACCTATAGAACAGACAAGTTTCGTATGGGATTATCCTATGAATCAAGTACAGTTGGATTCTAGGATAACAACTAGCTCTAGCTGGGGAACTTCCTTTGATCGTTCTTAGAAACGAATGAAGGGAGAAGAACTAGTCCAGACTCCAAGTGCCTTTATCCAACCATTGGGCATAGATTTAGGCGACAAAAATAAAAAAAACTCAAAAAGACTCAAAAACAAAAAGATGCAAAGACTGTAGAAATATTTACATTGAACATTTTGTCACCTCATTATGTAAAGTGTTTAAAATGTTTCCCACTGTGAGGAAGAGAAAATGGTGTCCCATCTTTGTATGCCAAAAGAAAGCTATTTTCACCATGTAGCTAATGAATCTTGAACGGCCCCATCCACAGTGAATCAAACTTTCCTTGCATACCTTTTGGCTCTTTTCTCTTGTTCCACAAGAGAATGAGATCACCAACCTGAAAGTCACGAGACTTTGCCTTCTTGTCAATTTTTTTTAACTTGTTCTTGATGCTCCATGATATAGTTTGCTACCTAAACTCGTTTGTCCTCCATTTTGGAAAGATACATTATTCACTTATCAACTAAACTGTCAAAAGTCTCATCCTCAATGGCCTTAGCCAAACTTAGGGCTGAAAGTTCTAATGTAATTGGAATTTCAGTATTCAACCCATACAAGAGTTGAAAAGGAGACATGCTTATCGCCCGCTTTGGAGTGAGCCCACAAAGCATCATACAAAGCTTTGTGCCACAAACGTTGATTCTTATCCACAAGCTTGCTAATAATAGTAACCAAGTTTTTATTGTTGGATTCACCTTGACCGTTACCTTGTGGGTAATAGTTGGATGAATGCGATAACGTAATACCATGCTCAAAACAAAACTCAGTAACCTCACTTGACAAGAAAGCATAAGCATTATCAACAACAATTTTGTTCAGCACACCAAACCTGGATATGATGTTTTACTTCAAGAAATTACACACCACCTCAGAAGTAGCGTGTTGAACCAGAATTGCCTCCACCCATTTGGTGAAATAATCTGTTGTAGTGAGAACAGAGGTGTTTCCTACACTAGAAGGTGGATTCACTATGCCAATGAAGTCAATCCCTCACTGTCGAAAGGGCTCTTCAATGACAATAGATTTCAAGGGTAAAGCTACCAACTTTGGTTTACCTACGAATTGCTGACATAGTTTGCATTTACGCACCCATGAGTACACATCCCGAAAAAGTGTAGGGAAATAATACTTTGCTCTCAAAATATTATGAGCTATAACTAGCGCTGAGAAATTTCCTCCACAAGCTAAGTCATGATAAGACTTCAACAACTCATGTTGTGCTTTATCAACACATTGCAAGAAAGTACCATCCAAAGCATGTTTGTACAAACCATTGTCCCATAAGAAAAAAATTGTTGATTTGAGTTTGATAGTTTTTTTTCCTTTAGAGTTAAGTGGTTTGGGAATTCTCCACACATGAGAAAATGAGCAATATTCGAATACCATTCATCAATAGTACTGATAAACAACACCGTTGGAAACTCATTTAGACTTACCTCTTTAGATTCTAAAACTTCTTCGTTAGGATTATTATCAGCAATAAGCTGACACAACCCTCGCCCACGCACCAATTTGGTAGGCTTAATTTCCATGTCGTATTCTTGTATCTTGGTAATCCAATTACCCATTTTTGTACCAAACTCCTGCTGTGCTAAAATAGATGGACAGTTGAATCTGAAACCAAGACTTTAACATGACTGTTAAGGATGTAAAACCGAAAATGCTTTACTGCCTTAACCACATGAAAAGCATGCTTCTCCATTTGGGAATATTTCATTTCATGATTTTTCAGAGGATAGCTCATGAACGCAATTAGGGACTCAAAACCCTCACTATTCTCTTGCACCAGAATTGTTGAAAGTGTATGCTCAGAAGCATAACTATACATGATAAACTCCTTTGTGTAGTCTAGGTAACTCCTTTGTGTAGTCTAGGTAGACTAACTCTAGTGCATGAGCAATAGCCTCTTTGATATCATCAAACACAAATTTTCCTTTTGTTGTCCAATGAAAAGTGGTAGTTCCTTTCATCATATTAACAATATGACTAGTCTTCTCCTCAAAATTCAATACAAATCTTTGCAGAAAAACCACTTTTCTAAATAAAGAATGAACAAATTTCTTACTTGATGGAAAAGTAAGGGATTGAATACTCTTGACTCTTTCATAATCAATCTCGATACCTTCTTTAGACACAACGTGACCAAGAAGCTTACTTTCTGTAACCCCAAGAATTGACTTCTTGGGATTTAAAGAAATTCCATGTTGTTGGCCTCTTTCCAAGATTTGTCTCAAATGATAAAAGTGTTAATGACGTTTCTTGGAAAAGATTGTAAGATCATCAAGATAAATTGCAATGAAATTACCAAGTACATCATGAAAATCCAAATCCATAGCATGTTGGAATGTGGCGCTAGCATTAATAAGATTGAAAGGTATTATGCAATATGCAAAAGTACCCCACGACGTTGTAAAGGTCGTCATGTGCTAATCATTTGGGCTGACTTCTAACTAATTGTAACCAGAGAAACCATCCAACATAGAAAGCATTTTGGATCTGGTCATAGTTTGAAGAACTTGATCCATCATCGAAAGAGGATAATTATCCTTTAGTGATAGCTAATTTAGATTTCAAAAATCTACACAAATAAGGATCTCACCGTTCTTTTTGCGAACAAGAACAATATTAGCTATCCATGTTGAATGATGGGTAGGAAATATAATTCGTGCGTTCAACATCTTTTGAATCTCCTCAGGGATCATTCTAGAAATCTTTGGATTATATTGCCTTTGATTTTTCTTGTAAGGCAAAGCTCCAACTTTAAGTGGAGTTTCATGCTGCATCTCCTTTGGTCAGAAAGACTTCAGATCTTCGTATGAATATGCCAAGACATCCACATATTCTCGTAACAATTCAACAAATTTCTTCCTTTCTTCAACTGTGCAACTTTTACCAATATTTACCATCTTGGGATCTGATATAATTCCTAAGTTAATCTGCTCAATCTCTTTTGATGAATCAGAATCTGAGAGTTGCTTCTTAACATAGAGATCATGCTTATCAAAAGGTGTCTCAAGGGATACCAACCCCTTGGGAATTTTATTTCCTTTGAGCTGTAGGAATTCTTCACCTGTAACTAGATCAACTATTGGAAGACAGAATCACTGAGAGGAGGGGGGTGAATCAATGATTCAAGAAAGTCACAAACTTTTAAACGAGAATATTGAATGACTATTGAAGAACAAACTTCACTTGAACTCAAACAATATTATATGCATTATAAATCAAATCATCACTTCATTAACTGAGACTGGCTTGATAAACTTTACACATATATCAAAGCTTATAACTAAACCTTTTATGCAAGATGCTTTGATTTAAAGAATGGCAGAAATGAATGACTGACATCAAAAACTTTTTATGCAACTGATGACTATATTTTAATCAAGCAAATAAATCATTCACATGTAGAAACATCACATAACACCAAAATTTGTCTTGAGTGGAAAAAACCTCTTGGGGAATAAAAAACCACTCAAAAAATCTTTCCTTTATTCACTTAGAGCACCAACTCTTTCACATTCAGGAGCACCAACTCCACAAAATATAGGAGCACCAACTCCACAAAATATAGGAGCACCAACTCCGCAAGTTACAGGAGCACCAACCACATAATATACATGAGCACCAACTCCATTATAATACATAATAATAATGATAGTGTTCTATCAATACTCTAGAAGTGCAACTTGTAGTCCTAGACTGTCAATAGAAAACTATGAATATCCTCATTAAGCACATTGAAGAATGTTGTATGAAAAAGACAACATTTAAAAAAAAAAATGTAATAATCTGAGAATCACAACAAAAAATTTCAATGTAATATATCTTCTTTATCAAATGTTTGAAAACATCATATTCCTCTTTCCAGTTGCACATGAAAATGCCTGAAGATCATCTTTTAAAGACCCTGCAAATAATAATCTTTTTATGTAGTTTGAATAACTATAAATCAACTCAGGTTAGGTTTCGAATGAGAAACCCTAAATAATCTCTCTTAACAAACTTTATTAAACCCTTAACAAAAACCATATATTTTGTTGCATTTCAAGATGAGATTCCAAAAACCCTAATGGGTTTTTAAACTAAAATCAATAATACTTAACTCTTAAGATGCCTAGATAGAATAATCCAAACAATTTTAATCAAAACCACAAAACCACACAAAGTTTTTAATACCTGGTCATGGTGGAAAAAACTAAATGGAAAAACATGATGACCTGTCAAGGAGTTCATAATGACCCAGCTAGAAAGATACCATCGAATCTCCTCTGACTAACTTCCACATTTGAGCTCTTAACCATTGCTAGTTGTCAAACTAGAAAACCATTCTTATTGCCATTGCACTTATCATATTCTCTTAGCGTTGGTTGTGAGAGCTTCATGAGCTACATTGCAGCTGAGCAAATCATCCATGGTGGCTAGGGTTCAAAACCTTATTCTTTGCAAAAAGAATCAACATAATGTCTGTTTCCCTAAATTTATTTCTTTCAAGTCTATCGAAGAATTTAACAAACACAATGATGTTTTGAAGTCTGAAATAAATCAAAACACAATAGTTAATAAACCATTATTATGCTTTTGAAATCGATGAAAAGTGTTCAGCCACGTATGCTGACAAAATCATTCCACATCATAACCAACTGTTCACTGCCAATGCCAAGTCACTAATAAATGAAGTGAAGTCACATGTGTGTCGAGTCTCATACAACTTGATATAAACATTAGACTCAAAACATTAATCAACAATATTGATCCTTAATATTATGTCAACCAAGTAAAACATGGTATAAACACCTTTCCAAATGTACATGCCAATGGAAGTCAATAATAAACCAAGATCCTTATAACCATATCAAATATCGATTCAATGTGATCAATTGTCAAACAATAATAATGTTGCTCAATACCAGATCACTTTACAAAGTGATTGACCATAATGAAACAATGTCATAAATTGTATGTTTTATGCAAACATAAGATGTGCCACTCATATATCATTTGATCTATCAGCTCAAGAAAAAATGAATCAATGTATAAACAAATGTATACCTCAAATGTATCTGCCAGTATGTGTAAGTCATTATGCATAGCGTCTAAGATACCTGTTCAATAAGCAAATGTCATCATGTATACCATGTCAAACATCAACAACCATATACCTGATCTGTGAATTGAAATCATGAAAAGGATAAATCTGACTTGTAGCACCCTGTTAAAAAATGATAATAATATCAGTAACCAACATGTATCAAAAATTGAAGCATGGAAATCTGAAACTTGGATTTGCATGCCATGAACCATGTGTAAAGACCATGTAAATCAATTGTAATCATCATGTATCAAAACAAATTGAGAATACATCTTGTCAACATCCACCAAGCATATCATCACATTCATATCAACAAACTGCTTTTGACATCAAGGACAAACTAAAAACAACTGAGAGCCAACATCAACCTCAAAAATAGATTTGCGGGTTGGATAATCACTTCCTTCAAAGTATAACTCATAAAAATTATCAACCTTTTCCAAAAAAGCAACAATTTGATGATCATCATTAAAAATTTGCCAGCTATCTGAGTTGTCAGCAACACTTGGGTGAAAGACCAACTCAATAGTATAGGTAGAACTATGGAAATCCTTGTGTGGTATCAGGAGCGTGGCTAAGACTGCTAAAGAATCAACCTTGTCATTGTATTTTCTTGGAACTACAAAAATATCAAAGGCATCGAATTCCTCAATGCAATCCCAAACAAGATTACATAATGTCTTGGTTTGTCATTATTTGTTTGATATAAATTCCTTACCTGGTAGACCACCAATTCAGCATCACCTTGAGTATGAAGATTCTTAATACCTTTCTTACTTGCAAATTGCATTCATAATAACAAAGCTTAATATTCAATTGTATTATTAGTATTGTCAAACTACAATTTAAAAGAGAGTAAAAACTTTTCCTTTTGGTGATACAGAGACAATTCTGACTCCAAAACTAGTGGAAGAACAGCTGCCATGAAACTCAATTACCCAAACATCATTTGGATCACCAAGACTGACAGTATCAAAATACATAGCCTCATCATCTGATGAAGCTTCATATTCTGAAATAGATAAATCATCTGATGATGATTCATTTGCTGATGGAGAAGAACAAACAATTTCTAACTCATGTTTTGTATTCCTTGTTGAAGATTTAACATCTTCTTCTATTTGCAAATAATATGTTCCAACACCTGAAGACTCAAATAAAATTTGAGCTCTCGAATCATCAGACTTTGTCATGCTAAGAATTTTGACTCCCTTTCAGGAACCAACTTCTGCATTACACCCTTTACAAGTATTCTAGCCTTTGACATATCCATGTTTAACTCACCTCCAACATCTTTACATAAATTATGTCCAAGGAGAATTCCATAAGATGTTGGCACATTAGCTACTAAAATTGTCATCTTGATCTTCTTTTCAAGGTACGCAGCAAATGCAAACTGTACATCTTTGATTTGTCCAATCAAAGGTACTTGCTTGTTCTCCATGGAGAAACAACGGCTAAATTTTTTTGTTAGATTCAAATCCAAAGCAATAGCTACCTTGGGTGGCATCACATTGTCTGATGCACCAAAATCTATGACACAATTACTTAAAACCATTAACAAGTAAAGAAATAAAGAAAGGATCAATACGTCCTGAAGTAGCTGGAGGAACATAAACTAGATTATTCTGTGAAGTCTTAGGCTTTGAGGCAGCAAGAATATCTGAAGATATTTCTTTAGATGGATTAGTTCCTTTACACTTCACAAACTTAATAAGCCTGTCAAATTGCTAAGGGTTGGCTTTCAAGTATTCAACTTCAAACATTTTGATTTTTGTCTTCTTTGCATGATCAATGATGTCAAAATCTTGGAAGGAAAATTGCAAAGAAGATGTAGAGACTTCATTTATAGGTTTAACAAAGGGAACACTAGTCTTAGGAACTTGGACACTGGCTTTTGGAATAATAGGAATTGCGGGAGGAGGACAAGGAGTACTTGTTTATTTGTTGTGTCTTTTGGTTGCCAAGGCAAAGGAGTTCCTCTCTTTGCAATGGTAATCGGTGGCTTATCCTTCATTGGTGGAGTAGCAGCTTGAGCTTGATCGAGCTAATTTTGTTGTGACCATGTAAAGACAACATATGTATCTGTCACCAAGTCCTCATCGTCAGATTCATTTGCCATTTGCAAATAGCCAATTTTGGAGTCGTTAGTTGGTTTTGTTTCTTCATCTTGAAAAAGATCAACATTTTCTTTCATGGGATAATCTGGTTGTGCACATTCATCTTGTTCATCTTCATAATATCCCATTGAAGTATTAGTAGGTGGAGCTTCCAAAGCAATCCTTCCTTGAGGTGCAGGAAGACGATTTCGATTTCTATTTCCAAAATAATTGGGGAAAGTCCTTCTTGGAACATCCTTATAAGTATTATTATTAGAAAATTGCTTCTTCAAAGCCAAAATTTCATTTGCCAACCTTTGAACCATAGGATCAACAAAATTTGAGTTAGCATTGGAGGATGAAGATCCTGGCGCTTGCACTTTTCTTTTTGTATTCATTCTTATTTCACCAACAAGAATCGTGTCATCCTCAAGACTTGTAGCTAATTGTTGAGCTTCTTCAACATTGGCAAGAGTTTCCCTACACAAAAGAAAACTTACTTTAGGAAGTTGTGTATTGATGAAGAAACACTTTAAATTACGATCCATTAGTCTTGCCACTGTAGGAATCCTTGTCACCATTTTATTAAACTTGGCCACAAAATCACACATGGGTTCATGGGCCACTATTCACATGGTTGTAAGTTGTGCCAACAAGGTGTGTGCATCTTCAGTAGGTTTGAACATTTCTTCAAACTTGGTGTGAAGAGTATTCCAACTAGTAAATGCAATAGTTGGAAGAGTATAGAACCAATATTTAGCTACTCCTTGTAAATTTTCAATGAACAACGTCACAACATCTTCATGCTCAACACCAAGAACACCGCAAACAATATAAAAGGAAACAATATGCTCATCATAGTGTCGCTTCTTGTCGCCTTGGAACTTCAGGATATGCTTTTGTGAGACATGAGGAAGTTCATGTAAAGGGCCTGCCAACCTGAGAGGTCCAAAAGAATTACCCCAAGGTCCTGGAGGTGAAGTAGCCATGAATTTTGTACAACAGGTACTTGAGTTGGAACTCTATAAAAAACAAAAGATTCACTCAGAAGTGGAGATCTTAGTCTTTGTGGAGGATAGCTTGCAGTTCACTATAATAGTGACCTTGCTCGCGGAGGAGAAGGAAGGATGTTATTTCATTGCAATAATTCAAAAAATGCGTCCACCACTCCTTGCGCCCTTAAACCTCGTGTATAGCTTCTGTCATCCAGAATGTAGACTTGAAACAAGAGAGACATTAATAATAACAATAAACAAGATCATAATAAGAAAGTGGAGTTCTTGTTCACTTCAATCGAAAGCATGAGGCTATAATTGCGTGCTTCGTTCCCCAACAAAGTCGCCAAAAAAATGTTGGGTGAAAATTTTGTAATCCCTTTTAACAGATTACAAAACCCCTATTTCAACCACAGTTATGTGAGATAAAATCTCTCCTCTTAGAAAGGGGAGGTGTCCTTCTTACTTCTTATTAAAACTAAGGGAAAACTAATCAAATACTCACAATAATGTACACTACAATAACGATATGTGGGTGTGTCACATTGATGATTCTCTCTTTTTTCAGAGAATATGTTTTACAATGTTTCATAATTTTAACTTCTGGATGCAATACAACTTCAAATTAAAAATAAGTAGTAATTCCAATATTCATATCTTGTCAAAGCAAAGCTTAGAAATACCAACATGATAAAGATAAGTAACAAATAAGAAAAGCTCATGGAGGCACAAATTCGTTCCACAGTTTTCAATAATGAATCCTTCAAGATAGTAACCAGTGTTGTAAAAGAAGCACAAATTATTCTAGATACTTCACAATAAATCCCACGAGTAGCATGAATAAATATAAGCACAAAGTCTTATAGGGAATTGACCAATAATATCAACAATATCACAATTTCAAGTAATGAGTGCAGCTCAAAGTCTACACAGATTTACTCAAAATCCCTTTCAATCTTAATTACTAATCACTGGAAATTCAATCAAACAACAATATAGTTTTCCCCAACACAAAGTTTGGTGTGCAACTTCACTTCTTTATTGATCAAAAATATATTCACAAAAATGAACTCAAAGTTTCAATATTTGCTTCACAATTGGGTAGCACTTCTTTGCATAAGATAAAAGGTGCTTAATACAATAGAATCCTCTCTTACTTATAGATGGGAGAGGAGAGATAATCTAGGAAAAACCCTAACCAACTAGTTGACTTATTCGAAAATGTTGTCCATAAATGTAGGAGAACATATTTGTTTTACATGTAATTATATTTTCCAAAATGGCATGTAAAATGTCGAAGCCTATCTACATAAAGCATGGAAAAAAACGTATGAACTATTTAACTCTAGAGATATACGAATTTTTTCATGGTTCCTTACTCTTGGCTTGGAAGTCTTCATATACAATGACTACCTCATCTGGACCAACTATATAGTCAATAATTGGATTAACCCTTGTGATTGACTTTCTTGCAGATGAGAAAATCTTTGTGCATCTATCTAGATGTGTCTTGAGGTTGTCCATAGAAAGTCATCCATCACACAAAGCATGCATCTAAGTCTTCAAAAATCCTTCATCTTCCACCTGCTTCATGATAGCTTCTTTGAAGATTCGAGCAATCTCACTTACCGGGAGGAAGGTATGATCATCATGAAGGAGTTTTCCCAAAAACTCCTCAATTCCATTCACCATAACAATACAATGTCCTTCGACATCTTCTTGCATTTTTTGTATGTCCTCAATGAGAGACTTGATAACTTGTATGCAATTTCTAAGGGACTCCTTTACTTCCACATACTTATCTTTGTCAGGAATTACCTCGACTTCCACTAATTTTCTCAACTTAGTCTCCTTCATGTGCAACCAAAATGCGAGACTTTGTTCCATCTCTTTTACCTCTATGCAAAGTGTATCCTCTACCTTTTCCAATTCCAATTTCATCTTGGATATTTGGGAAATATTTTCATCCACAATAGCTATGAGTTGCGAGCCCTACTCTATTAACTCGTCAACAAACTCATACAAGACCTTACCTTTGGAATAATATTTTTCCAATTTTTGCACTGCTGGTTCTTCAACATTTACCATGGCCACAGGCTGCACATTCTTTGAGGTACCTGTGATTTTTCTCAAAATTGATGCATACCATTCAACTTTCTCCTTGTTCCATTTTATCAAGTCTACTTGATAATGCATGTAGGGTCACTTGTGCATCTTCATTGGCACTTGCATTAGTTACCTTCCCAAGTTGGACCCTAGTTAGAGTGCAATCTTCCATATTCACATCACCCTGATCATGTGGAGGTACTCCAATATCCACATACTTGTGACTGATCTGGGGGACAATTTTTCAGTGAAAATTGAAGTGTTCCCAATACTCCAAAATTCAGCATCATCAGAAAGAGAACAACATCCTGATTCCAACGCAACTTGAACGGGGCGAAAAGGACTCCGTTTGTGCAAGTTACGCCCAGTCAAACTTTCAGTCAAACTGCCATCAGGGGCATCAAAAAAGTGGAAAAAATAATCATCTCAAAAAATGATAGAACTAGCGTCATCGTGAAGAGCTCATCGAGACGATTTTGACGGCGTTCATTTCATCGAAATCTGACATCGTATGCTCGAGTTACAAGTAGTCAAACTTCAGTCAACATGAAGGTACAACTGATGACGTCATCATGCTGACATGTCAGTCCGTACTATACAGAATCCACATGGACGAATTTTAGTGCGACACATGGCAGCTGAGTCATATTGTATAAACCAATGGGAGTGCGACACGTGGCATCCGTACGACACATCATCGGTCAGGTGGCAGTCTAGTCAGCACACATCATCGGGTTTGTCAGCGGTCTACTCAGCGTACGGTTTTGCTTAGTCAGCGTCTTCAACGAGTTGGGCATCGACACGTGTCTGCCTCTAATAACTCTGATCGTCGAAGTCAGTTGTTAGTTTTAACAAGAAAAATCCGACGGATTTGAACCCGTGATCCTCGGCCACCGAACGAAGCACTTAACCGTTGCACCCGCCAGAGCTTTCAATACTGTAGTGGGGGTTGTTTTTTTTATTGTTTGTATTTGTTGGATATGGGTGGTAAAACGTGGCCAGCGGGGTTGGAACCGCCGACCACCCTTCTAACAAAATTAATAATCACTGGTAGGCCGCGTGATAAGTCTTAACTATATACCGGCCACGCTTTGTTTTGTGGTATAACAGTTGGCCGAGCCTTTAACAAAAAGGAATATTAAGCCAAAACAAACACAATTCACACTAACAACCTGAACCAAAAGATTTCAGAGGATAAAAAAGTCAGGATACGAGTTGTTAGAGGGAGTTATATCATTAATTTGGTGGTTAAGCCTTTTTAGGCAAATTGTATGTATAAAAAGAGAGGTAGTAGGCCTTGTTTTCCAAAGTCTAGGTGGTGAGAACAAGAGAATGCTCAAGAGATTTTACAGACATTTCCGCACATCAGAGGAACGTTATGCTGCTGTGCTTGAAGGAGATAGTCAATGAAGCAATTGTAACTGTTTTTGGAGTATAATCGGATCGGTCACTCCGTTGGAGAGAGGCCCAGAGACGTAGTCCTTAGGGACGAACTCCGTTATCAATTGCGTTTGTCTCCTTTTATTTTCTCTCTTTCTTTTCAGTTCATTGTCTTGGCAATTATATTATGTTCATTTGTTTATTTGAGCATTGAATTAAGTGATCATTTACGTTAAGCATTCTGTAAGCAATTGTCCTAGATCCTAAATAGATCAGTGACCTGACTTGTCCACATGAAGTCTTGAATGATCCTTTACCTTCTTTTTCCCCTTGGCTTTTGGAAGAATTATCTCTTCAAGAACTAGCTCATCTGGGGAAACCATTTGTTCTTGCGCTTAGATACTTGTGAGACTAGCTAAGGGGGAAGAAATGAAGTATTTCCTTCTTGGCTTACTGTTAATTCCTGTGTAACAACCGCTTCTATAGGGATGTGTGTTATAGTAACAGTCAAATTAGTATCGATCATGATTGCACCAGTAGATTGCAAACCAAGAGGATCCTGCAATGACTCCTTCATAAACCTATCAAACTTGACTTGGGAAGAAATATCATACGATGGAGAAGATAGACTCAAGATGGATGATGGAGAACTTGAGGAAACATCAATAGTTTTCAAAATGGAACCCACAAGATGAGTGGAAAGGATCGACGATGATGAAGGAGGAATGGTAACCTTTACTTCATGTAGAGTTGTTGTAGGAGGACGTGAAGTGGGAAGAGGAGGTGGAGGAGTAGTACGATTTGGACGAGTGTGAGGAACATTGGTAGTAACAGGCAATAATGTATGGGAGGGATTATGAACAATGTTCTCATGGGGAGATAGTTGTATTTCATCATTATGCCTTTCTTCTTCCTCATTACCTTCTTCATCTCCTTCATCTTCTTTAGACTATTCATCTTCTACAGATTCTTTTGATTCCTCACTTTCATTCCCTTCTTCTTCTGATGATGATTGTTCCTTAGATGCAAGCTCTTATTCTTCTGCAGATGGATGTTATGATTCAGTAGCCTGCTCTTCTTTAGTTTTATGTGTAGTACTTTTACCACAAGTGAATTTGATCTTAGGACCCCTCTGTGAAGATGAGGGAGCAACAACATATTTGTGTTTAGTACAGAGTTCTTGCTGTCGGCTAGTCTCACCTCCTAGTGTTTCTACCTCGGATTATGTTCAAAAAGATTTTAATTGAAAGCCATGCCTCTACAACCATGCACTTCTGCTATGTAGAATAGAAGCAAGTCTTTCATTGATGGAAACACTTTCTTTTTTGGACCATTGCACAAGAGGTAAAGGCTTACTAGCAATTTATTCTTCTTCATATGCAGAATTTATTATATCACCAGGATCTTCAAAATCCTCTGGAATATCAGCCATGCCAAGATCCCTTATTTGTTCCACAACTAACCTACAAAAATCCATTCTTCAGATGTCCTCTCCATCTCTACAATCTTCCCATATATCCTCAAAATGGTAGACATGGTGGTGATCCTTCTCAAGTTTCCCATTCACATTTTTGTAATAAAAAATATATTTGTACGTGTATGACCTTATAGTCATAATTTACATTTCTATAGCTACTAATTTTGCCTTTTGCACACTTTGAATAGTATACCTTCCAATAGTAATAAGAAAATTAAAGCTTGTCTTATGAATTTTTTGGCGTTCTTTATGGACTATAATCAACTATCTGCACAACTCCATTAATATCCACTTGTCAGAAGGATGTCTAGGTAACATGTATGGGCACCCAGTGTAACAACCTACTCTCAAATATGTAAAATTAGGAAACTGTAAGAAGATACATCCAAACTTACTAGCAACTTTAAAGGCTTCGTCTGATAACTTTTTCTTCTCAAGAGTTGGATCAAAAGTGAAAAGTAGAGGTGCAAAGAAAGCATCAGTGACTCTCCTGAAATGCTTAATACTATTCCTCAAAGTGATTTGGGAGTGGAACTCATATATTTGCACAAAACTTATGTTACCCTTAGTTGTTAACCCTGGAAACTGTCTCATAACAACAACAACAACATACACTATGTAGGATGTCATGTAAAACTCTAAGGTGGTTTTTACATTGATGAGCTGCTCATGAATCTCATCACTTATTTGTGTACCCGAGTCTATGTGCGCTTTCCTACTTTTGATGATTTAGATATACTTGTATATCCAATCTTGAAAATGGAATGAAACAAGTAAGCCTTTCACCCTACTCAGAAGAGTGGTCATATCCCGAACATCTTCTTTGAAATCACTTCATGGAAGACCCTTGGGCCATCTAGAGGTAGTGGACCTCAAAGTCTTCAACCATTGAGAGTTGATCAATTGTTTAGCTTTGTTTGGATCTTTGTCGTAAAGCTCCTGTGCTTGTTGAATGGAAAAATTTGTATATTTCTCCATGTGTGGAACCTACAAAATATATCAAAGAACTCTGGATCTAATCTCATCATGATTTTCCCAGTAGAATCTCTCACACTCCTATCCTCTCTGATATAATGCGAGGCAACCTAAAGAACAAATTTTGTGCTGTGATCAACAACTGGAAATGAAGACACTAGATGTAGATTGCTATGGACGATTGCTCACAAATTTTCTTCTAATGGTTGATTTTTTGTTCTTTCTAGAAAATCATCCATACCAAGGTGACCAATCTATGTGTCCTTGATTTCATCAATCTTAGAGGTCACAATGGTAGGCAGATAAATTTCTTGGTACTAGTACTTCATTTTCTCTTTTTTGGAAGACGGGAGAGATTCTTCTATTGTCATCTAAGAGTACCAAAGACCAATGAAAATTCACCTTCGAAGATCACCTAATGACAGCTTGAAAGAAACTGCAAGAAAACATGGATTATGAAATGTTAGGAGCATATGTGTTATGAGAGCGATAGGAAAGCGTGAAGCAAGCAGGCATTTTGGAGTGAGTGCAAATGAGCTATGAAGTGTGGAAAATGGAGCAATGGCAGTGGAACGAAGTTCGAAAAGCAAATGAAATGATTTTTTGAGCATTTAGTGAAAAACTATTTTTTTATGTGAGGGCACTGAAAATCAACGCCCTTACATCTTGGAAGAACTTCCTTTTGTGCAAAAGTGTTGAAAATCAATGCTCTAACATGCTTTGAAGACTTGGAAGGAATTGATGTCTGAGCGCTGACAATCAGTGCTACAACACTTGGCGGAAAGTTCAATTTCATGTTGGAGTGCTAAAAATCCCCGCTCTTACATGCTTTAGGATAATGTCAAGTCATATGCAAAAGTGGGTATTTTCAGCGCTTTTGCATCAAGAGGGAAGATTCATCATTTTGAAGGAGTGGTGATTTTCACTGCTCCTACACCATGGAGTTAAACAAGTTCAATTGAAATAACTGTAATAGTGGTCATTTTTATCGCTTATGAATATCGGTGAAAAGAGTTGTGTCAAAGTGTTAAAAGTATTCGCTTGTGCACCAGTGGGAAAGAACGAACATGTGAACAAAGGTGAACTCCATTCATACACATGAGTTCGAGGAAAAACACATAGGAGAGAAAATGATGTAGAAAACAATGTTGATGCAAACAAGAAAACCACAAACATGAAAACACTAGAAAATAAAGCTAGGGCAAAACAAGAACTTTGAAAGAAGAAAAATAAGAAAATGTAAAGAAAAGGGCAATGAAGATTATAACCTACATGACGACGGTAAAAAGAGAAAAGAAGAAATGTATAAACATACTTGTAAAAACAATGGAGGAAGGAAAAGGAAAAAACCCTAATTCAATTGCCTACGAAATTCACCTACACAAATTCACTTGAAGTTTGCAAGATGATCGACGCGAGGAAGGAGGAAGAAAACATGTTAAAATGAGAAGAAATAGAGTAAAAATTACTTTAATAAGTCACTTAAGAGATTTGAAAAATGAGTCATTACTAAACTCAGAGTGTATTAATGACCACACGTGCGGAGGGGGGAAATGTAGGAGCGATGATTTTCACCGCCCCAACATTTTCAAAATTATCAAAGATGTAAAAGAGGAAAAAAACCCTACTTCAACATAATGAAGATGACTGAAAGATCACATGTCAAAGCGCTCAAAATCAACGCTCAGACATCTAATATGGAGTGAGTAAAACGTGTAGGAGCTCTAAAAATCAGCACTCCAACACATTAGGAATTTTAGTAATCTTGCTCATGTAGGAGCATTGAAAAACAACGCTTCAGCATGAGCAAAAAAATTTCTCTCCCAAAGGATAAAAATTAACAAAACCTTCGTTTTGAAGATTTTTTGAAAAACGACTAAGGATGAGCGCTTGAACGGATAATTCAAGGCTCAGGACTACGCATTAAGGCCAATAAAAACTTGTCTCGTTTTGCATGATTGAAGTACATGGACCTATGAAATGGACAAGTTTTGTAGGGGGTTATCCCGTGAATTGAGTGCAGCTAGATTCTAGGATAACACCTTTAAACAACATTTGATTAAGATGGGTATTGTGGAGCATAAGCCTGGCATCTTTTTTATTAAATAAACCAAAATGAAAAAAGGATACATTTGATAAAATTGTCAATTTTTTTTGGCCAAGTGCTAGTTACACTATTAGTGTTGTTAAAGGAGCATCAAGGGGAATCGCTACTTGTTGGAATCTTACTAGACTAAAAGGCACCATTGGATTTTATGGTAAAAATTGCTTGATGGTCTTCTTTGAAGACATTATTTCCTTGGAGCAATGGAACTTGATAAACATCTATGGCCCCAACTCTTATCTTGAAAGACTGGCCCTTTGGGACTTCTTAGAAACTTGGATAAACAACCGATAGGAGCTTTGGATGCTTGGAGGAGACTTCAATTCGTCATTGTTTCTAATGAGGGAAAAGTTACCTCATAATATAATAAGCCAAACACCCTTCCTTATTTCTCCCAATCACTTTCACCCTGCCAATTATTTATCTTAGGATTAGTAATTGCTTACTTTATGTGAAAAAAATGTATAATCTTTATTTCCTAAACTTGATTGAAAAAGTTGACCAACGCTAACATAATGGTATAGTTTTTAGTATTGTACAAGTCATTATGCACAGTCGGTAATTATGCTCAACCAGGTGAATTATGAAGCAAACTTCAAAGCAATTGAAGACAAGCACCGAAAGTTTAGGCGCCGAAATTTCAGGAGTGCATAGTGGATCGAGTCTTTTAAATGCTTTTTATTACTTTCTGTTCAAAAACTTTATGGCTCACTCCGAGTCTTTTAAATGCTTTATGTTATGGACTTAAGTCTGTTGGTTAGTTGAATTATGTTAAAGACTTTTTCATTGGTGATCTTTACCATTTGAAATCTAAGATTTTGTTAGTAGTTTTGTATAAATATGTAACTGCTAGATACAATGATACTGGATATCGTTATACTGTCATAATGTGCTTTTGAATTATGTCTCTGTGTTACATATTTTCTGATATGAATAAAATAAGTTTTGCCAGTCTCATTCTAAGTTATTAGTATTGTGCGATGAAATTATCTTGGATGGATTAATCTTGAAGCTACATAAGTTCATGTGATCTGAGTTAAGCATAGTAATATTGAGAGTTGGCCACTTGAGGGAATCATAGAATAGATAGATAAGTATTTTCATTTTCAATTCTGTTATTTTAATTATGTAAATGATAAATGTGAATGAATGTGATTTATATGTGTTGAGCTCTATTAAGTTATTCCTGCAGGTTGTAGTTTGAGTTTATAATCTTTGGTTCTGCTTATCTGGAATTTTGAAGCACCCACTCTGGTCATTAACTATAGGTTGTTAAGTTTGTTTTCCGTTAATAGTTAGATGTTAGTTGATAGTTGTTACAATTTCATTGCAAACATTTGTTTTTCAGTAATTTACATGCTTTCTAGTTTAATCATTTTATGCTTTCTAGTTTAATCATTTCATGCTTTCTAGTTTAGACAACTTTATGCTTTCTAGTTTAATGGCATTTTAGTTTAAGTTTTATTTACAACTGTTCTAAGCATTCAGAAAATTTGAGAGAGTTATTCAAGACATTTCCTATTGCATACAGCTTCCGAACACTACCCAGTTGATACATTTAATGCATTTTTCAAACTAAAGCGATAGGACCTAATGACAGCCTGTCAGTTTCCTTCAAAATAATTGGGTGGCCCAGAGGATTTTTTGGATAGTATGTTGGTTTTGGAAGAATAAGCAGATGTCATTGATGAATTTATTGGCAACATGAGCATGTGGGATAAGCAGAAGGTATACTGTTATGCATTGGAGTGTTGTCATTGATGTCAACATTGTACCCTTATAATAAGATCTTTGTGCAAATTCGTTTGGGTGGCTTAGACATGTTTTAGGATGTTTGTGTAAGGAAATTTTGCAAGAAGGTTTGATCCCATGAAGACAATTGTAATGGAAATTTTGCAAGAAGGTTTGATCCCATGAAGACAATTGTAATGGAAATTGACTAAGTGTTAATACTAGTGATTGTGTGTTCAGAGCATTTGGTATTTGGGTTTGCATTGATCCACCATTCAAAGCTTTGCTTTGCAGTTCTAGTATAATGTTTTTGGTTGGTAGAAGTATCTAATTTTAGAGTTTCATCTCGTTTTGGCTCTTGGTGTGAAAGTTGTGAGTAATAGAAGTTCAACTTGATAGTAAAACGTATTTTCCAATTTTATGCATATGATTTAGAGAATCTGCACTTCTCTGCGGATTAGATTTTGGCTTTGCGAATTTGAGATGTTGACAAATGTTAATAGAGTGTGCATTCCAATTGGCATGGTGTTTGGAGGTCTTTGTGTCCGAATATGGATGTACACTTGGAAATTTTGAAATTAGGTCTTTTGCGGTGTCGACCTAATAGGTTTGAAGGTATGTGAAGCTTGATTAAGTATTGTGGAGTTATGAGAGAGATGTTATAGGTCCATGTTGACCTACTTGATATATTACAAGCATTGGTTTATGGCGCTAAGGTGAAAGAATTTGAATTTCAAGCGACAAGTCATATTTTGTATGTTTTGAATGGTACATCTAATTAAGCCAATCTACTTGATGTTGTAGGTGAAGCAAATATATAAGTTAGATGTTTTTTAGTATTGTAAAGCCCTGCCATGCAACCCTAGAGGAAGTTGCAATTCACTACTTAAATGTACCAATTTTTTTTTTGGTTTAAGTACAAATAACATGTAAGATGAATACACATTGCCAAAAACCTCTAAGGCCACGAGACAAAGATTACTTTAAAACCCATACAACAATTAACATCAATTGAAACCAAAACATTAATCACTTACAAAATTAAGATTACATACATCCCATACAAGATAAATTACATCAAGGATATTAAATACCTCAAGATTCCAATTAACAACGTTTAAACAATAAGATTACAACACTCATTCCCCGAATGAGGTAAATCCAATAATCATGATTACAATTTACAAATTCCACCTCGATGACAAATGAGGGGTAATAAAATAAAGATCAACTGAAAAGAACGAAGCCAGAAAAGCAACTGCTTCCAACGAGCTCTCCAACTGGAAATCACGACCACACGAACAAGAAGTACCAACGGATTAAGATGCATGCCACCCGACCACGTGGAACCCAAAGGCCCCACTCCCTCCGTGCTAGGAGATAGTAACAAGGATTTCCTAGACAAGACCATCTATCACTAGACACAGGCTAACACATAAACTGAACTGAATCAAGGACAAAACCCACATCACTTAACACAATGGTTACAATGCTTCTAGAGTACAAAATCGAGTACAATCACTGTACAAAATAACCCAACGGTACAACACCATACCGACTGCTATCATAGGAGGAGTGTCATTGCAAAGGTTGCATGGGATCTCCTGGCAAGTCTTCCTAGGTCCCAACCCCCCTCTAGGGATATCCTGGAAACCTCAATCGACTCCTGGCCAGTTAGGGCATCCGTGTTTTAATGGAATATTTCGGATTTCATTTTTTGTATGTTTAATGTGCTTCACTTAATAATTGTTATTTAATATTATATTAATATTAATATATATAATAATATAATAATATATATTATATATATAATATTTAACTAATACTTATTTATATCATTATTAATTTATATATATATATATGAATTTAGAATATTTTGGTAAGTTCAATTTTTATATCGTTATGAGAAGTTGTGACTTAAAATAAGTAGATATATGTCATGATTTGTTTACATTTAAAAATATATGTTTATTCGGAAAATTATATTTTATATCAATAAAGTATTTAAGTAGTAAGAGTATTTTTTTTAATCAATGGCTTTAAGATGAGATAAGTTTAACGGATTCAAAATAAATGTTTTAATATATATTAAATGTTTTGTTCTGGAATTAATGGTAAACTTAGATTAAGTAAATTGTTCTAAATGTTAGTTGAAAGACTTTATTATTTAAGTGTCGTGATTATGGTCATTGTTGAGAAATTTGAATAATGGATTTATTTATAAGATCGATTTTTTTTTCTTAATCATTGAGTATGATAGGGCAAATCGAATTTAACTATTGAGTTTTAAAATTCTTCACGTGATTGATTTACCTTTAATGGTGTGCAATAATGGTATTTATTTAAATTGACTTCATGCAATGTGTCATCGCGTGGCTTGGATTTAAGAAGTCCTAATTAGCCTGTTTAATTGCTTAGAATGTTTTCTAGTGGTGTTTTCGTTTATTCTCGGTATGGGCAATATTGTTTGATTGTGGGTGTACCTTGGTTGTTCTGGGTTTTGTACCTTGAGGCTAGGGACTCTTTGATTGCATTGTTAATTCGTATTGGTCTTGTTGATCATGTAAGTCTTCCAGTAGTGTTTTCTTGAGATGATGTTATGTCTCTTATGATTTGCTTTGTCTATCTTGGATTGTGTATGAGTTAAGCTTAAGTGGAAACCTAGTTCTTTGGACGGGTTGTGTGACCTTGTGATTCCTGGTTGAGTAAGGTTATCAGTTCATTATGTGGGTCTCATTATGTTAGTCAACCTGGTGTTAGCCTTGGGTAGTGCACGCTTTGGTTTCAGTTTTGGGCATCCGTAGTGATGTGTTACCTGTTGAGGTGTTTGATTATTTGTGATAAGTGTTAGTGCACTGTCTACCCTTGGCATGTGGTTGAGTTATGTGTTGTCGATAGGGGAGTGGCTTTCAAACGAGCGCTGGGCCCAAAGTGGTTCCAGGATAACTCGTGTGAGAGTCAGTTAATTAAGTGAAAATTAAAATAACTTATACTAGGGATAGAGTAGCTTTGAACATTAATTAAGATAATTTAGCCTCGCTCATTGGCTCAAGGGCTTGTACGAGACTTAAGATGAGTCGGGAAGGCCTGGAATGGCAAGATCGTTATCTTGTCTTTATGAGAGATAATCGGTTTTGCTCTGGTGTGCATGTGGGGCTAGGAGTCGGTTGAGGTTTCCAGGATATCCCTAGAGGGGGGCCGGGACCTAGGAAGACTTGCCAGGAGATCCCATGCAACCTTTGCGATGACACTCCTCCTATGACAGCAGTCGGTGTGGTGTTGTACCGTTGGGTTATTTTGTACAGTGATTGTACTCGATTTTGTACTCTGGAAGCATTGTAACCATTGTGTTAAGTGATGTGGGTTTTGTCCTTGATTCAGTTCAGTTTATGTGTTAGCCTATGTCTAGTGATAGATGGTCTTGTCTAGGAAATCCTTGTTACTATCTCCTAGCACGGAGGGAGTGGGGCCTTTGGGTTCCACGTGGTCGGGTGGCATGCATCTTAATCCATTGGTACTTCTTCTTGTTCATGTGGTCGTGATTTCCAGTTGGAGAGCTCGTTGGAAGCAGTTGCTTTTCTGGCTTCGTTCTTTTCAATTGATCTTTATTTTATTACCCCTCATTTGTCATCGAGGTGGAATTTGTAAATTGTAATCATGATTATTGGATTTACCTCATTCGGGGAATGAGTGTTGTAATCTTATTGTTTAAATGTTGTTAATTGGAATCTTGAGGTATTTATTATCCTTGATGTAATTTATCTTGTATGGGATGTATGTAATCTTAATTTTGTAAGTGATTAATATTTTGGTTTCAATTGATGTTAATTGTTGTATGGGTTTTAAAGTAATCTTTATCTCATGGCCTTAGAGGTTGTTGGCAATGTGTATTCATCTTACATGTTATTTGTACTTAAACAAAAAAAAAATTGGTACGTTTAAGTAGTGAATTGCAACTTCCTCTAGGGTTGCGTGGTGGGGCTTTACAAGTATTTTGATGTGATGTGTGTGATATGAGTTAGTGGATGGAAATCGTGCGAATGCAAAGTAGAGCAAAGTGTTGATTCATATCAATATGAAGAGTTTTGAGTTTTTATTTTGAGCTTCATTGCAATTTTATTTCTTGCATATGATAGATGCAATTGTAACAGTTCAAATTTGGCCATGAGCCACAATCTCTTTTATCTCTCTTATTTATCAGTGGGAAGTGAGTCCACTTAGATAGTGAGTCTGCTTGTAGTCAGCATTACTATAACCAGTTATAATATATTGTGAGCTAATCCTCACTGTGGTTTTTCCCATTTTGGGTTTTCCATGTAAAAATCCTGGTGTTCATATGTTATGCGACATTGTTGGATGTTTGCATGTTTTCCTTCATTATTGCAAATTGAATAAGTTATGTGTTGCATGATTAAATGTTTTAAAATAATACTGATTCACCCCCCTCTTAGTATTCTTAGTGTTCAACAGTTGGATCTTGCGGGGTTTTTTAACTCTGTGGGCCTCATAGATATTCCCCTAATTGGAACTCAGTTTACCTAGTCTAATCGATGTCAAGGGAATCGCCCAATCTAGGTTAAATTAGATCGATTCTTTATTTCTTCAAATTAGAACATCTTTAATGTACTCACCTTATCTGTTATTTTAAGAACAAGACTATACCATAACACCCTCCTCCTAAATTAGGAGAATAATGTTGTCAAAGGGCCTTTCCCTTTCAGATACGAAATCATGTGGACACACCATCCTAATTTTAAAGCTCTTGTGGAAAGTTGGTGGAATGAACCTTGTGTGGGGACTCTGATGTTTTGATTTTCCACTAAACTAAAAAAAGTCAAAGAAAGAGTTAAAGGTTGGAACAACTACTCTTCTGGGAACATTTTTCATATGAAGAAATCTATTGGAGACAACATCAAAAAGTGCAAGATTCAATGGAAAAGGGCGTTGTTGATGAGGCCATCTACAATAAGGAAGAAGAACTGAGAGTTCAATGGTACAAAATTAACAAAAAGGAAGAGATTTATTGGAAATAGAAATCTAGGATCTAATGGCTATCTGAAGGAGACAAAAATACTAAGTTTTTTCACCAATCAACTCTGAAGCATAGAAGCATAAATAGGATAAGATATCTAATAAAGGAGGATGAGTCTATCCTAAACTCAAGAGGAATTTTCAAAAGAAATTGTCTTTCTTCTCAAACTTTCAAGAGGAACCTGCTACTGACCTTGCCGAGTTTGAAAATCTTCTACAGGTGATTCCCCAAGTTATCTCTAAACAAGATCTCAAAGGTCTATCCAAAGCTATTTCCATTCAGGAAGTCAAGGCTATTGTTTTCTCTTTTGGAGCCTATAAAGCCCGAGGTTGGATGGGTTCCCTCCTAAAATTGTTTAGGAATTTTGGGAGCTCACATCTATTGATCTCTTAAATGCTGCTCGTGACTTCTTCAGATCGGGTAGACTCTTAAATCAACTCAATGCTACATTAATTGCTCTAATTCCTAAAATGAATGATGCCTCCACAATGCAAGATTTTAGACCCATTAGTATTTGTAACACCACCTACAAGATCTTTTCAAATATTGTACATTAATAGATTGAAGGTGGAACTTTAAGTAAGATGATTGCTGCTAATCAAAAAGGTTTTGTCCAAGGGAGGCACATTTTAGATGCTAATATCTATACCCATGAGGTTTTCTACTCTATGGAACTCAATAAGAAATAGGGAATGACACTAAAACTGGATATCTCAAAAGCTTATGAGAGGGTTTCCTAGCCTTTTCTAACTATTATCCTTAAGAAGTTTGGGTGTAATGGAAGGTTCCTTAAATTAATGACCTCATGTGTCATGACCCCTAAATGTTTTGTTTTGGTTAATGGTGTTCCTTAGGGGTTCTTCTCTTATGGGAGGGGGTTAATACAAGGGGACCCCCTTTCCCCATATCTCTTCATTATGGTGGCTGAGGTCCTTGAAAGAAACATACAAGAGCTTCTAGAGGCTAAATTGTTGAAGGAGTTCAAAGTTGCTTCCTCTCTCCCCTCGGTTTCCCACCAATAGTTTGTAGATGACACCATCCTAATGGGTGAGGCTTTAGTTATTGAAGCTGGGCAGTGGAAGACCATCCTCAACAACTATTCTAAAGTCTCAGGTTAGCACATTAACTACAAAAAAAGCAAGATTTATTTCTTTAATAGTGACCAACTTATCAAAGAGAGGGTGATACACATTTTGGGTTGCCAAGAAGCTGCTTTCCCTGCTACCTACCTTAGTCTCCTGCTCATCTCTAAAAATCCAAACAACTACTGGAATTATATTCTTGAGAGGATTAAAAAAAAGTTGGCTGGTTGGAAAGGGAAACTTTTAAGCCAAGCTGAGAAATTACAACTGCTTAAAGCTTCCCTGCAAAATATCCCAGTCTATTATCTTTCCCTTTTCAACATCCCGGTCTTCATTGCGAAAAATGCTAGAACATATACAAAGGAGGTTCTTATGGTCTGGAATTGAGGAGAGAAACTGGATGGCCCCAGTGGGCTGGGACAAGGTGTGTGCACCAAAAAGGGATGAAGGTCTTGGAATAAGAAAGTTAAAGCTTTGGTGGCTGAAATGGGATGGTGCCTCCTGGAAGGAACAAAAGACTAGGTCCAAATCATAAAGGAAAAATATCTGAGAGACAAGGAACAAGGTTGTTTCTGAATAATGAAGAGCTTTCTTATGGTTCTATTTTTTTGAATAACTTGCTTTAAATAAGGAGGAATCTAAAATGGGAGTAAAAAAAGAGAATAGGAAATGGTACAAATACTGATTTTTGGGATGATATGCGGGCTTTTGACACTCCCTTATCCTCTAATGACAACCTCCTCCAAATCAAACATTGGCTGATAAGAAACCTTGGTAAGCAAATGACAGGGTATATCAATTGGGATGGTCTGAAGCCCCGAGGATTAACTTTAAAAATTACCTAACTAGTGTCAATTTAAGAGGGAGACAACATAACTAGGAAGATGCTTTACACACATTACTTCAGAAGGTGGGAATGACTGATTTCTTTTCAAAAGTCAAGAAAGATGAGTGGATATGGATGACAAAACTCCTCGGGAAGTCTTATGGCGAAGTTTGTTGATGAAATTTTGGAAAGGCCTTTGATCCCTAGGGATGAATTCTAGTGGAATCTAATTTGGATTAAACACTTTAATTCCAAAAGTGAACTACTTCTGGTGGGTGGTTGCTCATGGGAGGATCCTCACCACTGGTAATTTAAAAAGGAGAGGGTTTCAATTTGTTAACAAGTGCTACTTATGTAATGAAGCCGGGGAGTCTATAATGCATTTGTTGTTTCAATGCCCCTACTCATGCGAGGTGTGGTCCTTCTTTCTAGCAATTCTTATGACTGAATGGATGTTTCCCTCATGAATTAAAGTTTTTATGGAATGCTGGAATGTTTGCACTTACTCCCACAATATAATTACTTATCTTTGGAGACAAGTACCTCCTTTTGTAGCATGCAGGCTATGGAAAGAGCGAAATAATGAATTCTCAGGGATTCTACCAGAAATAACAAAGATTTGAGTTTAGCTATCAAGCACCAAATTCAGGAGAACATTAATGATGGAAATTATGCACCTTCCAAATATATGTTTTCTTATAAAGAAGTTAGAATTAAGCAAATATGGGGGCTAAAACATGACCTAACAAACTATAATTGGACAAAGTAACTAATCAGAAGAAGCACTGTTTGGTCCCCTTTGTAGCTAGGATGGATCAAATGCAACTTTGATGGTTGTTCCAAAGGTAATATGGGCTTGGTTGGGGTTGGGGGAGTCATAAGAAACCACCATGGTAACCTCATAGAAGGTTATGGAAAAATATTGGGAATCACCACTAATAATGTTGCAGAGGCAATGGTTATTTGGGCCGGGTTAAACCGAATGAAAGAGAAAGGTTATACCAAGATCATAATTGAAGGGGACTCTAAACTAATAATTGACAACCTAAAGGAGAATGCACGAATATTCCATGGGAGCCGAGAGATGTTATGGACAATTTCAAAAGACTCATCAGAACTTTCCAATATTATAAAATCTGCCACGTGTACAGAGAAGGGAACCGTGCAGTTGATGCTATGGCTAATGCAAGTCTATAGCTTAATACATGGAATTACTGGGAGTATTCTTCGCTTCCAAACCATATTAAGGATATAGTCAATAAGGAAAAATTTGATTCAATCTATAATTCTATGTCAAAGGATGGTTGTCGTCTATAGCTTGTTTATTCCCTTTTTAAAATAGATCACATGATGAATCAACAAGGCAATAAACATGGGATAAAGGTTATTTAGATTGCCATGATTTGGTGCTTAATGGTTAGTACAGGGAAAGAGTACCCTAACATTCATACTCGCACTACCAAGAATTTAGTGATGATTTTTTTTTTAAAGAATGATAATTCTAATAATATCACAAAGGTTGGTACTATGAGGTGGTAGCCCATGATGAATAATAATTTATTCATCATCGCTAAGAACAATTTCAAAATCCTAAGGGTTGATACTATGGGATGCCTACCCAAGATGAACAACATAATGATTACCCTCATCAAGATCTATTTCAAAAATCTTGTGCTGACAAGTCAAAATGACATCTTCTTAGGTGTCGTTATTGGTAAACTTGTGTGAAATGACCCCCTCATTAAACCTCCTTGTAAAGCTTTGAATTTCATTATTCCCAAAAATGCTATGAGAGTCACGCACGAAATATTATTTTATGGTTCCCCTAAATATCTGCCCCCTCTAATTATTGATGTTATGATAAAATAGAAGCCATACCAAATGAAAGCTGCAAGTTTTACTCTAAATGTTGGAGAGCTAACCTTGCCTATTATTTCACTTTCAGACGATAAAGGGCTTTGAGAAAGATTACTTGTTGCTTTGTAAGGATTGTCTCATAAGAGAAGATTCAATGGGGGCCCCAAGAAAAAGAACCTAACCAGGAAATTGCAACACTCTTAAGCAAAACGAAGAGCTGTGGGGCCTTTTCCACTAAGTGGGCTTCACCCCTTTCTTTGAAGCTATGGAAGGATAGAATGAAACTCTCAACTAAAAATTCACTAACTCCTGGAGTGATGGTGAGGTTAAAATTGGAGGGGTCCATTTCACTATTACAACCAAGCTAATAGCTCAAGCTACTGGTCTGAAGTACGAAGGTCAAAAAATCACTAAGAAAAGCATTGATAGTTACCAACAGTACATAGACAAATTTTTTGAGGCAAAGAAGAAACCAAAGAGGTTCTAGAATAGGTACTCTAGGCTGAAGTTGCCGACACCCTACCACAATGTAAGTTTTATCATCATGAAATATTTCACTTTGGAAGGTCGCTTTATGTCTGTACATGACTATCACTTCCCCACTCTTAATCATGTCTGTCATCAGGAAAGAAATTAACGTTCCTTTTTTCCTTCTATCCTCTCTGCAACAAAACATGGAAAATGGTGCTAACCCACCCCTCCATCAAGGTCTCATAAGGGAAATCTTCAAGTATACCTTAGCCACCTCTCCATAGAAAAACCCTGATACAAACCCTTTTGAATATCTTCTTACCACTAATAGCTTTGTCCACTTTGAGCTAATTGTCAGTGAACCCGACTCTTGTGTGAAAGCTCCTAAACTAAAAAAGAGCAAAAACCCTTCTCCACCTATTGTTGAACCTACCTTAAACCCTACCCCCTTACTGCCGAACCTACCCTAGAGGATCTCCTAAAAATCACCTCAAAGAAGTGAAACTCTTCACCCCTCTCCTTTGGTTTGGTTAAGCGTAGAAAGATGGAACTGAAAGACACCCAGTTGAACCAATTCACTATAACTATCTTCGATGACATATATGCAAGCCTAGACAATGGTTCAGTCCCACTGGGAGGCCAAAGGTTGATTTGGCTAGCAAAGGTTGCTTGCTTCTAAAGAGAAACAAGTGGATTAAAAATGCAAAAAGGTCATGGAGGGGGAGAATTCTAAATCTTCCAAAGAAGAATATGTCCCAATAATCTTGGGAGATACAAAATTCTCTAAAGAAGAGGTCTCTAAAAATGAGGATAAGGAAGAAGAGAGCCAAGACTAGGACAAGGAAAATAATGAACTAGGAGAAGAGAATATGGAGGGGGAAGGGAAAGAGTCCTCTAGAGAGGAAGATAAGGAGGTTAATATTGAAAGCCTTATGACCATGGACCAATAGGAAAATCCTTTCTAAACTACCCAAATTTTGGTAAACCTGGAGGCGGGGGATTTCAAGCACTTAACCTCTAAAATTGATGCTTTGACTGCTAGGATGGAGCAAATTGAGAAAAAGATTGAAGTGGCCGACAACTCTAAGAGATTCCAGATTCTGGAAGTTGTCATAAAAAATATGTGCAAAGTTGTGAATAAAGTTATGAAGAGGGTTGTTATGGGTACTATTTTAGGTCAAGACAAGATTAGGAAATAAGAAAAGAAGAAAGGGCGAATGATTGATACGGTCAGGTCTGAGGAAAGTGAGCGCAAAGACAGCTAGGCTGAAGATGTTGAAGAGCTCCAAGCAAGTTGGAGCCTAATAGAAGATTCCTAGGCTGTGTCTTTTTATGTGACAATGTATTTGCTTACTTGGCATATGTGCCTTTTTTTGTTTCGTCTTTAGTTTATTTGTTAAAGATTGTTATTGGCTCTATATGGCTAGATACTTAAACTAAATGAATACTTTGCTAAATTATATTAATCTAGTTAGTCATTGGATATGGTTTCGCTGGAATAGTGTGTTTTTTAGTTCTAATAAGTGGAATGGGGTTATGGTTCATCTGGTAATGTATGTTTTTGGTTATGATCGTAGATTGGGAAAAATGTATATTTCTTTCCCCGTCCTTTTGCTGTTCTTGACTGGATGTCGTTTGCTCCAGTTAGTTTTGTTGTCTTCCATTTTTGTAAGGGATTAGGGCCCTAACCTTGCTTATCTAATAAAAAAAAAATAGTATGAACCAATCAATAGGCCACAAATATTTTTTTTTTCAAAACAACAACTTAACATCCACTTTACAAAATGTAACTTTTTGCATCACAAATTTGAAACAAATTAATACTAAGAGTTGAATCCAATAGGAAACTTTAAAAATTATCTTATATACAAGTTAAATCCAATAGGAAACTTAAAAAACTATCTTATAGATTTAGTTGAGGCTACATATAGTGTGAGACTTGAGCCTGAAACAAGTCTCATGCCTGCAAATCACTGTTGAGTTGTCGGAAAACAAGTTTTAGCTATCGTTTAATGGTAAACCGACTACCATTTAATGGTTAAAGCTTCCAAAATATCAGGTAGAATCCTCCAAAATCTCACTTATCACATAAAAGCCAGATAGATATTGATTTGACAACTAGATGAGAACATTTTATTTCATTTGCATTGTTTTTTTTAATTTGATGACAAGTTTCTTATTTCATTTGTATTGCTTTATGTTTTAAATTTATATGCAAACATTTCATAATTAGATAACACTTAATTTCTTTAATGAAAAAATCTAGATTTGTCTAAGTTTATTTCATTCCATTATTTAACATTTATTATTTTTGTTTAATCCAACCACATGCAACTAGAATATTCATGTACAAAAACATACTCTAACATATTAACATACATATAATTATCTATCAATGTAATCGCTGAATTTCCTTTAAACACAACGGCTAATAATTAATGTATAAAAGATAAACAACAATACAATAATATAATTTAAAATGTAGTATTTAAAAGTTTACATTGCATAATAGAGTGATTAACTCGCTGTTTATTGAAGTGAACTATTATAACAAACAAACCCAAAAATAAATAAATAAAAATAGATAATTTCAGTAGTGGGGTCCAGAATAGACTTAATAAACTAAAAATTACCATTTTGACGAGGACAAAAAAAAATAGAAACAAACAAGATGTTCAAGTTTCTCCATTGAGTCTGGATAAAGAACAGTTTCAGACTCTCTGAATATTCTTCCTTCATCTCGCTCTGCAGAGAAAATAACAGGAATATGGGGATGATAGGTGATACGATCGAATCCTTCAAATCACTCCAGATCAGGCAAGTTGTTATGCAGGCAATCAGCCTTGGTATGTATGCCTTCCTCTCATACCGGTGTTTTGTCTAAAACAATTTTACTATTTAGACAATCATAATTTGTTTAGCTTTTCTTAGAGCTTTGGTAAACCTTAGCATTGCCTTCCTCTCATACAGGTTTTTTCTTGGAAACAATTTTACTATTTAGACAATCGTAATTTGTTCAGCTTTTGCTGGACTTTTGGTAAACCCTAGCATGACCATACTTGCAACAGATGCTTTAAATAATTGCCTTGAAATTCAGGTCAGGGCCGTTTTGTCCCTTCTGTTCCTTCTGCGGGTTTTCGTAGGGTTTACACAGTGAAAATTACGGAAGTGAAATCATTTAGGTGTATATCAATCAATGTTACGAGCCCATCTGGTAGAAGCATTCTAGATTTGATGATCAGGGATTTTTTATTTATTTTTGGCAGTTATACTTTAGGTACGGATAGGGAAAAATCAAAGAAAACACATAACATTATAAAAAATGTATATATAATTGTTTGGAATATTCGATGGTAGGTAGAAATTTTAGTCTTCTGACTTAAGAGAAAATTGACTGTATTTTATTTCAAAAAATCATGAAATACTGTCATTAAATTATCAGATTTAACACGCTATTGGGGATTTTAAAGCCGAGGCTTAGGTTTAAATTTCAGCCGACAGCTGAAATATTCAACTCTCACGGGACCATTTCGCTACGTTGGAGTTTAACTGTTTATTTAACTGTATCCTCAGAGAAAATTTAGGTATCTTGTCGACCATGAGAACATTGTCTTAGGTGTAGAATCTAGGAATACGGAAAAATAAAAATTACACCACATTTTCGAGAATAACCAACAATATATCAATGTACCGGATAGATCTTCAATGTTTACAATAGAGCCTTTCTAACTGCATGGTCCCATGGGGGGGCTTGGGCTCCTATTTTCACGAAAGCAGGTGGTCCCATGAGAAAAAAAAAAAATCTGCTACAGGATTAAATGAAATCTTTTTCAGCCCAATAAGCAGGTGGCTGAAAATTTCGGCTGGTGGAATTTGGGGGGTGGGAGAGGGGGGGCTAGAAATTGCTCCACCTGCTTAAGAGTACTTTCCTGCCACTTGTCACAATTTTCGAGGTAAATGCTGCTCATTTATTAATTTTTTATTGACAGCACCACCATTCCACCACCAGCCTGCCAAAAATTTGAAATTTGCAAATATTCATGGGACCACCAGCAAAAAAAAATCTGCTAAAATCTTAAGCAGAATCTGCTCCGGATTTTAAGGAAGCCCCCCTCCATGGGACCACACGTTAAAGGCATATAAACCAACTTGCTAACTGCCACACGGGAAATTCCCATGTACAACCACCTGCCGTACAACCACATACAACGTTGACATATTAGTAACATTAGCTCACTATCAAAAGAACAACATAATATACAAATACACTAACAAATAAAATATTTGTATAACAAAACCCCCTTGATCGTAAGGGGAAACGACAAGATGATCTAGAGCCTCTGGTAGGTTTTTTGCTTCTTTGCAAACCTGGTTTTCTGCAACTAGTACTGGTCAACCTGTGGTTTTCAGTTTTCACCTTGACATGATCATGTTGAATTGTCATCAATCCAATATGCCTCTGACCATCTATACCCTTTATGTAGTGTAAACCTCATATGCATGGCTCAACCACAATGATCCTGTCTCACTGAACATCTTGTACTAGTAACCATTGGGTAACATCCACCTAAGATTACCCGATTTTTTTGCTCCCCATTCTTCTGTGAGCAATACATGTGAATCTGTAGGGAGCACCACAGACAATTGATCATCAATACCTCCCTCCCTAGCACTCGCAAGGGAAAAATGATAACAATTGTACAAACCAAAATAGATCACACCTGAACACAGGAAAGCCAAAACTGGAACAACGACATGCTGAAACTGAAAAGACTTCTACTCCTGCCAAAACTGTGTCTCAAGCAGTAAAGTATCCCAATCTCCAACTGAGAAGCTAATTGGAGATGGGAATGCTCCTCCATCCTCTAGTAGGTTCTTAAACTCCATTTAGATCCTCTTAATTAGAATACATGATTACCAAAATCTATCAGTGTATTGCAAGCGAAATTTGCATATGCAATTCCTTGTTGGTGCATTCTGTCAAAAAGTTGGTGGTAAACAGCCAAACAATTCATATTACATTTTACATCAATAAATGTATTAAAACTAACACTATTCAAAACTATTGCCAGCTATGCAAATATATAAAGAGCCCCCTTTGTTTGAATTTGAAACAACTAATTCCCATCAACAAAGACTTAAAGAAGAATGTTGAAAGACTTGGTGGTAGACCTTCTTCAGATGGTGTTTCCTAGGCAAAACTCCTCAGTCCTCTCCAATCATATTTTTGCTCAGTGCTGTTTCAGTTTTCACCCACGTAAGGAGTCATACCAGTATAAAATGAATTAATGATCAGTTCGTTCCTTTCAAGATTGCTGTCAACAAAGCCAGTACCATAAAGTTTGTCTCTTGCAAAGTCTATTAAATTGTCATATATGAAGGCGTCAATTATTATGAAGAACAACAATTTATATGCCAAAATAATGATATTCAATAAAATTGGAAATCATAGGAACATTTGTAGTAAGATCTAGAGTTCAAACCAACATTTAAGTTTTATGCAGTAAGAGGAGAGGGCTCTGCTTCTGGGAGCATTTGGCAGATGAGTTAACATAAATGGGGTGCTTTCAAGTTAACATAACTTCTTCCAATCATCGCCTGTAGAGACCTAAGCATAGCTGAGCTGAGAAGGGCCACTATTAACAAGTATGGTACAGCCAGAGTTCTCTCGTTCACCATCCCATTCCACTTAATTGAAACTGGAAACCAAAATACTCTATACATCAAATGGTGATACTAATGGAATCAACCTAAAAATTGGTAAAACAAGAGGTAAGAAAAATGTGTTTCTGTGCTGTCCAGAATCTCAAACGAGAATAGAGCTGTAAACTTATAAACAATAGTTACAGAAAATACCACAAAGAAAGAACTGAGATTGATTTGTGGAAAATGATGCTTGTCTGTCTGCTTTTTGCATCAAATAATTTGGGCTGATTGTACAAGGGATTTGGCAAGTCCATTATAGTTAGGTTTAAATTGGGTCATAGGTTTTCCCAGTATAATATTATGGAGGTTAAGTTTGTGTTTGAAGTTTCTACACATGATGAAATGACTTGCATATGTACTAATGCAAATTTTTAACTCTTCTTTCCATTGACAATCTGCATTCTAGAGATCACTATGTTATATGGCATTTATCAAGCAACAGATAAAATAACTGTTTGCACTTTTGCAGAAAAGAAACTCATTGGCAAGCTGCTTATTGATATCACCTCAAATCTGAAGCAAATCTGCCTGTGTTTCTTTTTAAATAGTTTCAGCTTATAGGGCTGTGGGTGAATGGATTGCATGCCCTTAGTAATAATATTTTTGTTTCTGAAGTTGCAGTGGTGATAATCTCTTAAATTTGTGATTGTGTTAAAATACTTGGATTTGTAATCTCTCTTATGTGATTTCATTTTTTGCTATATTTCAGGAATGATTGTCACATCAGCTCTGATAATATGGAAGGGACTAATGTGCTTTACTGGAAGCGAATCACCAGTTGTGGTTGTTCTTTCTGGAAGCATGGAACCTGGATTTAAAAGAGTGAGTTTGAAATCCAAAAAGTCTCAAATGGGCATCTCAGTTTTGCACTTTTTAAATGTATCTGTGCGCTCTTTTACTTTAATTGACAGTTGATAATACAAGACAGGGGTGCCTTTCTGATCAAGGACCAAGGTGGTGATGCTTTTGAGATTTGTTCATACAAAGTTGCCCAAAATAGTTCTGGGCAGGCACATTATAGACACGACTATCTGGAAACCATGTTTTTTATTGCTCAATGTATTTTCATTTATTTGCTTGGTTTTTGTCTCTGCACATCAAAGAAATCAAGAAAGACACACAGCTTGCTGATTGCTATATATTTTAATGTGTATGCCTTTGGGTCAGTAATCCTTAAATTTCACGGTACATGATGTATGGAATAGATTTAAAAGCTCACATAAAAAACGAACCCTTTTTGTATGTAGCTAAAGAACTTTCTTTCTTCATTTGTATAATCTTCTCTTGTTTTCCATGCAGTTCAACCTGTAGTTATCGTTCTCCAAGGTCTGCCCTTTGTTAGTCAATTTGAGTGTTTTAGAGTCGAGTCGTCTGAGAACATGATCAAAGGTGTAAGTTGTATTAACATACTCAATTAATTAATTCATAAGTTGTTTTAGGGTCCTTTCCAATAGCACTTTTGTATGATTCATTCCTGTATCATTAGAAATATTAATTGAGAATGTGCAACAGACTAGAGATGCTTGGCATGCCATCTAATGGATAAATCACAAGTCTAATCCCTACTTAAGTGCCCATGGTTCTACCACACTTCTCCAAGCAAAATAGAGCTTCATATTGCTTTTAGAGCCCTAAAAGTGCTCCTTAGCTCCTGTGCTCTCTAATCTTGATACAAATCAGTATATATGACATAAATTCTCTTTATCTGTGTTTCTCTGTATATTAGGAAAGTCATCATAGAATATTATTTTCTGTTTCAATTAGTAGATTTTTAAGTCCAGTTTTGAACTGCAATTATCAAGCTAATTCTTATTAGTTTCATGCATTGAATCAAAGGTTGTATATCTTCTCACTAAAGATTCTTTTTTGTAAGTGTATAGGTGATTGCTTTGAATGCACAAGATTGATGAATTCATCTTAATTTCTTTTTACAGTTGGCCAGGTTTGCAACATATGCAATGTTAATGTTTTTGTTGTTTTTGCAGGGTGACATATTGTTTCTGCATATGAGTAAAGCACCCATTCGAGCAGGAGAAATTGTTGTATTCCATGTTGATGTAAGCATTTTTATTTTATTTTGAAAAAAAAAACAATTATGTTAATAACTATCAGAAGCTAAAAATCATGCAATTGTACAGATCAAGTCTGTCATCTGAGATAGTAGGATAGTAGGAACTCATGTAGAGTATAAGAGAAATTATGCCCTCACTACTTTGGAAATAAACTAACCAAACACAGATGAGGCCAAGCAACAAAATAATAAAGTATAATGCAATACACTAGTAGAGCCACTCTCCTAACTTGCAGTATTCTAGCCTGACCTATAATAAATTGGAATTACAAGCATTCTTGATAAGAGCCATTTCCTGTATGCTGAGTCTGGCCTTCATGTTTACCAAATTGTTATGAATCCTCAATGACTGAATTGCATGTTTGGGCATGATTCTGTGAATGTGGTTTAATTTGATTAACAGTATATCCATTTACTGTATTCATGTTGCATTCTAAAATAGATACATGGTTGGTCTTGATTATCAGTCTTGAGTGTTTGGTTGATTTCTTACACTAAGTTACTAATCCTACCATTGGCTTGGGTTTGTGTTTGGGTTTGTGGGATCCTTAAAAAAAAATATCTGGTCTGGGGTTTATTTTGGGTACGTCCATGCAAAAACATATAAAAATCATACATATATACATATTTGCAGCCTAAAATAAAAAATAATAAAGGCATCTAATATTTTTAATGTATAAGAATATTTATAAGCTTTATACAATGTCAATAGAGTTAATATATAATTTTATAGTATAATAATAAGTTAATATTAATATTATTATTACTATTTTTTTTTTTGATCGGTAATAAGTTTATTTTATTTATATATATAAAAAGTCTTTACATCAAGGCATACCACCTGCATATTAAATGCTACTCCCACATAACTATTAGCAGTGCCTGTCTAGGATTATCAATCCCCTGGCTTTCACCAGCCTGCCTAATTACATAGAGATGCCGCCTCAATTCAACTGTAGCTTCCCAACTAAGAACCCAAAACACCCCCCGGCAACATCTAATTTATATTAAAAAAACACCCATATATCTAATTACAAAGTGACCCCTACAAATTCATCATCTTTACAATATGTTCGGTATTGAACAAAACCTAAAACTGCCCTGCAAAAAATTTCTAGGGAAGTCGATTCTCGGCTGCTTCAGAACTCAGCCACGCTGTGCTACTCCAGACATACCCACAGAGCCTTCCATTTCAGTCTTTAACGGGTTAGGCAGGCTTTAGAACAAAATTTTCAAAAAGCTTGCAAAAAACACCCATAAACCTGCTTGCCACCTCTGCGCTTAATCGCCATGCCTGCTTGTCTTGGCTCTCCGTGCTCCTCTTCTTCTGGCCGAGCACTTCCTTCGAGGGACCTGTTGAGGAATGTTTGAATCCACCTGGCTTGCTGCAAGCTCATGGCGTCTTAACACCAATTTCAGATTTTCCCACGCTGCTAATTCTTCCATTCTATAGGCATCTCTGTCAATCCTTCTGCGCCACCTCACAAATGGGACCATACCCAATTCATCCGCTTCTTCCATGTCCTGAATCCCTTCAGTAATGTTAAACCTAACACCTGGAACTGCCCATTCGAAAAATGAGTCCATTCCTAGCAGCAAATATTCCTCAAAAAGTGAATGCATTACCCACTTAATCACTTCAAATTCCTTATTCAATTCTAAGCCCCATGCAAAAATCATGGAGGTAATATCTACATTCAGCTTTCCCCTATGTTTTGCTCCCATGAAAAGCTTCCCTAGCGTCTCCAGCACTGCTTCAATAACATCGTCATGCGGGGATTTTAACAAAAACTTCAGCCTAAACTCGGTGACTCGGCCTAAAAACCCTTTATGCTGCTTCTTCGTTGTGAAAGTGAACATTGCCTCCATTTTCACTTTTAGAACACTTCTATTGCTTTCTGCCAAAATTCTATTCTGCTTTATGAATGTACTTTACTTCGTTTTGCAATCTTAAAATTGCTGCCCGTCCGTGCCAAACACTTTCATCCTAACTCTACCCGTCTGCTTGTCATCAATGAAACTACTGCCTCTGCCGTCATTACATCATCTAGCTCATTAATTAGAAAATATGTAAATCTTTTCCCTCGAGCTTCAAAGGACAATCATCACTCCCCATGTCCTTCTAATTATTACACCTGCTTTGACATGTACCTGCTCTCCTTTGCCGCTAAACTTCCTTTGGTTTTTTTGTTAAAAAGTCATTATCTTTTTTACCGTTAGCCCTCCTGCTTGCAATTAATATCTGACAACCTTTCTTCACATCGGCACTGGTGATTACTTACCCAAGGCTACCATGTCTACGCACTGTCCCAAGGGATTCCACTGCCACTATATTCACCCTCCTCAAAGAGCACATGTCTGAAATCTTCAAATTTAAATTCACCAATATTATTAAAAGATATTGCCCACTTGGATAGACAGTCTGCCTCTCTGTTTCCCAAGCGTCGAATATGGTTCACCTGAAAGTGCTCAAAAAATTCTAATTCTTTGAGAATTGCCCTTATGTAGTTCTGCAAATGCCAAGCCATTGCCGCCATATTTGCAATTGCTTGAGTGATGATCAATGAATCCGCTTCTAAGTGGATTTTTCGAACACCCACTGATCGAGCCATGCCAACAGCAAGCAAGGATATTATTATTACTATTAATAATAATAAAATTTGCAAAATGATAGGTCTAGCTTCACATCTGCCATTTGTATTTGCTTGCATGCTTCCAAGGCCTTTTCAACAAATTCTTTTTGTGTATATCCTGCAAGCATGGCATTCCAAGAGACCACATGTTATTGAGGCATTTTATCAAACAATTCACATGTCTTGTGTTTGGTTCCACACTTGGCATTGATATCTATCAGGGCATTAGCAAGTTCTAATACCTGATAAAAATCCACTATCAATTTTGCTTTGATGGATATGTATACCATAGTTCCCATATTTTTGGACCGACTCAGACTCGAGAACTTAAAAAATACCTAAATGTCTTAATTTTTTTTCAGTGCAAAATACAAATACAAAATCTATCAAATGAGTCTGGTGGGGATCTAGGGGCAGCCCGGTTTTTTTTATGCACTATTAATTTTTTAATATTTATGCAAAATACAAGTACAAATACTTTCCATGTTTTTTCTGTGTCTGCTGCATTTCTTAAAAAGTCTTGAAGCTTCATCAAAAACAACATATTATGTATATCCTGCAGTCATTGCATTCTGTGATACCACATATTTTTGAGGTATTTTGTCAAGCAGTTCACATGCCTTGTGTATGCTTTCACATTTTGCATACATATCTACCAAGGCATTTCCAACTATAATATCTGATTAAAAAAGCCCTTTCCATTATGGTTTGGTAGATGACCATACTATGATCCAAGGCTCTTATGTTGGCACAGGCTGGAGCGTGCTGACAAAAGTGAACAAATCTGTTTAGACACCTGTTCGTTGCATTTGATAAAACAGTGTCAATCCTCGTGAGGATACCCATGTTTCCTATTAGCTGCATTCCATGAGAAGATGACGTCTTATGCTGTTAGATGCAAATAAGCCTAAAAATGGCTAGGATAATGATGAATTAAAATGCACAATCAGAAAAGCAGAAAAAAACACAAAAAAGTGACAGATTTGTCACAGCAAGAGTGGAAGGAGGTGAAATTTGGGACAGGTTTGTCCTGGACGGACCTGCAGAGCTTTTGTGGAACCCTGGTTAGAGTCCTCGCTGAACCAAACCTGGATCCGTATCCAGGCCAGATCAGACATGAACCTGCAGGTCCAGGGGGCTGAACTGGTAACATGGTTTTATGGTGACGAGTTTGTCTTTGGTCTTTTGCAAGTCTGTTGCAAGGTTCCCACAACATCTTCAGATATGCTGTCCTCCCTTTGAAGCTATTGTTCTACATATGACATCCTTATGATGCAATTGCCTTCCACATTAATATGTCCTTTATTAATTGCCTTAGTTTCTTGAGCCAGTGTTGTCAAAAATGACTTGCATTCCGTAGCTTCTACTTGCAAATAACTCACTTTGGGAGAGATCATAAAACATTCATCTTTTCTTTATTTTTAATATATTTTCTTTATTGCTTATTATGAGTTCTACTTTGTAGCTGAAAGTATTATCATTGCTCATTATGATTTTTTCTCATTTTATTTATTCCACTAACTATGCGTCCATGTGAGTATTTCTTAGTAGCTGCAATTATCAATTACAGAAATAAGCACAAAAACAAGCAGAACTCTGCGCAATGGAATGGCACAAATTTATTGATACTTGGAGGAGTACATTTACACATTTTTCACAACATTTAAGTTCTTATGAACATTTAACACTTCTTTATTAATTGTCCTACAAACTTTTAACCTCTCAAAATTTCTCTCACATATCATAGTTCAATTTCATGACTCATTACATACCTGGGACCACATCTATCAGGTTTATTGTTTTGATAACTTATTCTAATGCCCCCTTTAGCAAATATGTCAAGTTCTTTATATGCTGCTCCTCTTTGAACATATAGAAAGCTAAGTGCTGAACTCATTGAATCAGGCTATGGTTACAAGGGTGAAGCAGTCAGATCGACACAGGCAAACTGAACCATTGCATATTTTGGACACTACCTCCAACAACATTTTTGGGCTGTTGGCAAAAATATTTGGTTCACACATCCTTTAACAATGTTGGACTCTTAGCCATTTTCTTATATTACACCTATATCTCAAACTTGAAAGTATATATGGCTGTTCCGGTGTTCATATTCTCCTAGAAAAAATAGCATGAAGAATCGTCCAGGCAGTTTCTCTTGCCAAATAATTGTCTGCCATAGTATATTAACTCTCACGTCTATTATGGCTCAATAATCCATTGTAAATAAAATTATACCTGCCATGCTGTATTATTTCAACACAAAAATGTGCAGGCCTTTCACAATTCTAACATTAATGATACCTTGATCACAAATCACATTTATTTCTAAGAAAATAGAATCCTCCTCTTTGGAACTTAAGAATACGTGATCCCCACTGGAACATAGCATGCAGATCTAGTTATCCTTAAGTAAGATTATTTAGGGGCAAGCACATCTGCTACTTTACTCCATATAATATAGCATCATTAAAATAGATCAATATCACAAAAAATGTGAGAGATACACTATGGTGTTGCCCAGAGATAATGTTTGCTGCTTGTATAAAAAATTCAAGGCAGTACCTTCCTATTTATAGTCTGTCAATTAGAAGAGGATTCTGACACAAGTGTATAACTCCTCTCCAAGTGCAGGCCATGTAGTAGATTAGGCAAGTACATTTTAGGCCTACGTGTTCATGCACATCTTCCATGATCATCCCACAAACAAAATGTCTCATGGGAATTCACTTGTGGACTGAGTGCAACCCTGACAAGTTAGGATCGCCTCATCATGACTAGGAAGAAGCCTCAAGTCTCCTTGAAGCCAAACTCTGCATTGCATTACTCACTAAAACTTGACAGTAATCAATTTAGTTCCTTGTCTCTGATTGTCATTGAAAAAGTTGGTGTTAATCTCATGTCACTCAATGTCTTTGGAAAATTGGCATTAGTCTCCTATCATTGTATCACTCAAAGAATTTAAAACAAACACTTAAAATCTGGAGATTCTTCTGCTGTCACCCTCTAAAAGTTGAAAGCATCTTGAGTTGTCATTCATGCACTTATTGCCTTGTTTGAACATTGAAATTAGAAAGCAAATAAAGAAACAAAGAAACAAAATAAATTTATCGGCTTGTCTGAGCACTGAAGGTATCCTGAACTCATCTGCCAACATACATTTGAAAATAACCTATGCATGTACATGTTGCATATTCTGAAGCTGATGTGTGTGAATTGCCCAAATCATCCACCCTGAAGTGAGACTTGCTAGTTGAAGCATCTTGAAGAAGAGTGCAAAACTTGTGGCCCCTTCAGGTACAACGCTATACACATAGAGACAAAAGCAACCCATCTGCAAAATGCTCAAGACAACATCTGACTGCACCTGAAGTATGTGAAGGTCCTCTCAGCAGCATATGCAAAACCTGTCTTCAATGTTGCTACCTTTGTAAGTTGTAATCCTAAAGCAGCAGTGTCTGTTGGGAACTCAATTGGATGAGTCTGTAATGTCCCCTCCAAAGCGAGACATCCATATTCAGTAGATTAGCCTATCATCATGACCCTCATAGGCTAATGAAGAGGATTAGGGGGTCTTCTGAGGATGGTATCACTCCAGTGTTCAGTGTGGATCAACTTTGGCTTTCATTCAAGGCTTCCAGGACTCAATTGGCTCAACTTACTATTTATAGTAGGTCCGACAGGGACAAAATGGGATCCTTACTATTTTTAGTAAGGCATGTGATCGGATGGAGAATTATTAGATGAGTCCCTAGTTCTAATGGCGTGTTGAGAAATGATGAATTTAAGAAGTTATTAATATTATTTGGCTCAAATAACATTAATTAATTAAAAGGTTATATTTTAATGTTATAACTTGAGGGTCAAAACGTCATTAAAAGGGGGCCAAATAAATGAATTAATTTTTAGCATTAACTCCTAAGTCGAAGAAAATATTAAAAGATGCAAATAAATGAAATTTTAATATTATTAAATTGCCTTTTTGGAGAAATTCGAATTTCTCATGAAGGTCTATATATTTTATTTGGGAGTTATTTTGAAGGATTGGATTATGATTGTTGTTGATGAAGTTTTGTCTGAGAGTGGAGGCCAAGGGTTTTCAATCTTCGTGCCATTGGAGAACGATACTTCGTCAGTGTTTGCAGCCATTTGAAACAGTGCAATATCTGTTGAATTTGGTATTCTGGAGGGCATCGTTCAGATGTTCTATTGAGCAGATTGGAGAGACCAAGGGTTTTGATTTTTGTGTCAGAGATTCTCAAGTTTGAAAGGGTCAGCTTCATGAAGAGGGGCGATTTTGGTTCTTGAAGCTTCAAAAAAATAAATAAAAATCACAAAAGGGGGCGCTTAGGCATAGGGATTGAAGCCATACATTCGGTGATAAAAAAGGCAGCCATTCAAAGGAGATCTAAACCTGTTTATGATTTGCTTTTTTGGTTGGAAGTGAAGAATAGCAGTTGCATGTCATTTATTTATTTCGGGTATGCTTGTATTTGCCTTGCTCTATTGAATATTGATCAAATAAACATATATTGGAGGATCTATTATGATAGTTGTCTACATTTCTTTATATTATGCATTTCTATTTCTTCATATAAGCATTGCAAAAAAATAAAAAAACAGAAAACCTTTACAAATCAGCAAACACACAAAACAAAAAAATCGGCATTGAAAACAAGGGCACAAAGTGTTATTACATAAATATTCATTATTATGATAAATGGTGTGGTGCAACTGCAAACTAGTTGGCATTAAAAAATTGAAGGTCATATTTAATGATCTATTTCAAGCACATCCTATGAACACACAAGCATGTCAATAAATGCACTAAGAGCATCATAGTGGAACTGGCTTATTGGAATCTACATCAGGAGTGAAAGATGGTGTCATAAACTTTAAATTAAAATCATGTATCATCATCTCTAAAAGAGGCCTTAAGGATGGTCAAGAAGTATGGCTATCCATGGAATAGGAGATAGCTGCTCAATTGAATTCCATCCAAAGGATAGCATCACTAGACAGGTGCATGGATAGTAGTGGTTCAGATTTTCAAATGAGAAATAGCATCATTCAAATGTTCCTCAAAGCAATGGACTTATGGAAGGCAACCATGTGTAAGAGACAAGAAACTTCATACCACAACTATTCTGATTGTAATGCTCAAATAGAGTACAAGAACGCAACCCTTATAAATAGGTACAGAGGGTCCTAAAAATGAAGGTAAAAGCAAATGAAAGCATACCAAATGAGGGAACGGGACTGTCCTGCATGCTAGAAGAGGAAAATGGCTCCCCTAGAATAAGAAGGCCTTTTGTGAGATTTCTAAAGGTCATCTTTTTTTGCATCATTTGAGCCTCCCCACCCTTCATCATGGAGTTTGAACTGGTTTTATATGCATTGGCTTCTCCACATTATTTCTCATACATATTGATATTTTCAAGAGGTGTCCTATCATCTTGTAAACGAGCTATGCAACGTTTCCTCTATATACAATCTTGTCAAAAGGAAGAGCATTATACCAATTTCTCCAGGTTTGAGAAGGTTGATGAATAGACCAAGCCCAGTTCCATATTTTTTTGGGAACATTTCTTGAAGTGTACTTGATGGTAGATTAGTTCTGAGGAGGTTTCTAAATTTGGAACTGAAGTATCTCTACCTTTTCCATTAATAAGTCAATCTCTTCTGAGATCCTATTAGTGATAGTCTATATTCCACGAATGAGCATCTCCATATTCCACGAATGAGCATCTCCATATGGTCAAGGTATTATTCAACATCAGTTTTTGAGATATCTACTATGCTCATGTCCTAGTTTGTCACAATAGAGCACATATTACTTTTGTTTTGGTTGGCCAAAAAAATTCTTGAGCTTTCCCAAGCCTAAGAAGGAGACCCAAGAGGATAGGTAAATGTGGTAGCTCTTTACTAACATGAAGATAGATAATCCTAAGATCCATATCTAAGCAATTGTGAAAGCCAGTTAACTTTGCTACTCTTGCTAGATTGTGAAAGGAAAAGGTTTTGCAATTCTTTTCTTTTCCCATTGTGATCCTCCAAAAGCCTTTATTTTTTTGCAATTCAACTATCTCCTATTCCCAAATGACATGGTTGTCCTCATTTAGCATGGAAAGCCATTTTTTTGGGGTTTATTTTGAATTGAAAGGGCACTTGGAAAAAAATGTTATAAATTCTTTTGGACCTTTTAATCGTTGCAGATATTTTCCCAAGTTTTTTGATGCTTCAAAGTTCAAACAGTTCAAAAAATGGACATTGTTTTTCAAATCATGTGTCCTTGAAGTTACTTTGATATCCCTATGAAGCTCAAAGTAAACTTTAGAAAATTAAAAAAAATTGAAAATTCTCTCACTTGATTTCATTGCACCAAGTGTCACTGTCTAATTTGTAGATTGCATGCTGACTGGGCCTCTTTAAATACATCCCTTCAAAATATTGAACTAATCCTTTTCTGTCACATGTTGGAGTTGATTTCAATTATTTTAAAATTTCAATTGTCTTTATAGTCTCTGATGCTGTGTGTCAGTTTTTGATTGATTGGAGTGGGAAGCATTTGAACTTGCAACTTAAGGCCCTACAGCCCAGGCATTGTGAGTGAGTGGTTGGGCTAGGTTCTCAACCATGAGCTAATGCTGGTCAATTACCCTTTAACTAATGGTCCTCTTCTATGCCTTAATGTGCTGCCCAGTCTATTATGTGTGGAGCTTTGCTACTCAACAACAATGTCTTGTCTTTCATAACACTCTGACCTGCCCGTGTGCAATATGCTGCCTTTTCATTGGGCCAATAACTTCCAACACTCACTTATTACCAGATTTACACGATTATGCTATCCTTGCCAATAACATAATATTCTAAGGAGATGCCAAGTGTTAAATTATTGGGAAAATACTGGAAAACTCAGGGCATGAGTTTGAGGGGTAAAACAACAAAAAGACTACACTATATATGCCTTAAGGATTTTTTGCAAGGAATCTAGTTTTATGAATGGTTTTTGAATGTTTTGCTTGTAGCTCCCGAAAAACGAGTTTTGTTAAAAACCGTGATTCTTTAATTACTCCCAAACTCTGAATAGCTACTCTTGGGAACTTGAAATGTAGCCATGATGCATTGATTACTAAATGAAATGCAACAAAATTTGGACTCAAATTTCCACAAGCTTCAAATCCTAACTGATTGGTTTTGCTCATCTTGTAGATTGTTAATCTTACAAAAGAATTCAGAATTATAGTAGGTCTAACACCCATGTTGCTGGTTCAGATTTGGGTTTGGGTTTGTTGGTTTGCCATTGTCATTGATTGCTGTCCCTTAACGATTTCCCATGTATATTTCATTATATTGCTGGGGCATATTTATACGATCTGATTTGCATCATGAAGTAAGTTGGATTTGATTCCACTAAGCCATTATTCTCATTCAGTAGTTGAAAGGTATGCAACTTGGAAACACTCTCAGCATTCCTTATATGATCTTTTTCAGTAAGAACAAAGCATGCAAATATGGTAAATGTGCTATAGAGATTCTAAATGTTTCTAAGGTGATCTGGATACCTTTGGTTCAAGAAAGCACAAAGCAGTATGTATAGAGAGAAAACCATAGTGGTGCCAGGATGGTGGTTCCGCTTGTATTATGGCAGTTGTGCTTGTCTTGTGGCGTTTGCAGATCTCAGAGGTTTTGCCCTCATGGATGTGGTGGTTCTGCCAATGTTGGACAGAAAAGAGTGACAGCTGAAGATAGTGTCTCTTTATGTTCTTTGGCATTTT
>VDFB02145577.1:43035-54340 GCA_007258455.2 Sequoia sempervirens | reverse complement strand
ACAAGCCATTATTGTTATATATTGCAACAACAAACATTTCTTTAGGAGCCTTGCTAGCACAAGAGGATAAAGAAGGAAAGGAACAGGCTATATACTATATCAGCAGGAAACTCAATGGACATGAAGTAAACTACACCTTCATTGAAAAATCATGCTTAGCAGTAGTATTTGCAACACAAAAATTGTGACACTATATGCTTACTCACACTATCAAGCTTGTTGCAAAAATTGATCCTCTCAAGTATTTACTGAGCAAAGCAGCTTTAACAGGAAGGTTGGAAAAGTGGGTCATGCTCCTCAGTGAGTTTGATATTCAGTATGTGGAAGGCGAGCTATCAAAGGACAAGCCATCGCCGATCAATTAGCAGAAGCTCCATTATCTGACAGTCATCATATGACCATGGAATTTCCTGATGCAGATATCCTCAATGTAACAACACAACCATGGCAACTCTACTTCGATGGATCCTACACACAACATGGATCAGGAGCAGGAATTCTATTTGTCACACCTCTTGGGCACACAATCCCGCGATCATACAGGCTTACCTTCCGTTGCACTAACAATGTGGCAGAATATGAAGCTTTGATCCTTGGAATTAAAGTGGCTATTGAATGGAAAATCACAGAACTATAGGTGTATGGAGACTCCCAATTAATCATCTATCAAGTCAACAATGATTATCAAACTAAGGATGACACACTGATTTTGTACAAGAGGCTGGTGGATGACCTATGAAAGTACTTCATAGAAATCAAATTTGAGCAGATACCAAGATCAGAGAACAAAGCAGCAGATGCCATGGCCACAATAGCATCTCTTCTACAAATTCCTAAAATGCAAGATCATTATCGATTTATTGTAGAACAAGTATCAAACCCTGCATACGCTAATCCCAAATCCCAAACCATAAGCCTTTTGGATAGTGCCCAATCCTCCATTTATGGAGAAATTTATACTTATCTGAAAGATAATATCTTACCACCAGATCTTTCTCGCAACCAAAAGCGCAACTTCATATGCCAATCCACCAAACATACCATTATTGCTGATACCCTTTATCGTCGAGGCCTAGATGGTACTCTTTTACGTTGTTTAGAACATGACGAATCCGCTTCCGCTTTACATGAGGTCCATGAAGGAATTTGTGGAACACATTCAAGTGGATTATCTTTAGCCAAGAAACTCCTTCGTTTGGGGTATTACTGGCCACACATGGAACAAGAATCTTATCAGTTTGTCAAAAGATGTTCAAAATGCCAGATCCATGGCAATCTTATACATGCACCAGCACAGGAGTTGCATCCATTTGCAACTACATGGCCTTTCTGTCAGTGGGGATTAGACCTGGTAGGGAAAATTCACCCATCTTCATCTAATGGACACAAGTTCATTATCACAGCAACCGAATATTTTACAAAATGGGTGGAGGCAGTTCCCTTAACCACAATCACTGGAAAGCAAATATCATCTTTCATTCTTAATTATCTCATTTGTAGATATGGGATACCCCAGTCAATCATCACAGATAATGGCAGGCCTTTCAAGAACCAAGACGTCCAAGAACTATGTGAAAAGTTCCACATCCAACATCGCTTTTCAACCCCGTATTACCCTCAAGGTAATGGACAGGCAGAAGCTTCAAATAAAACAATCCTCAAAATTCTCAAGAAGACTGTAAATGAAGTGGGACGTGATTGGCATGTTCAGCTTAACCCTGCTCTTTGGGCTTACAGGACAAGCATCAGAACACCAACAGGAGCTACACCATATGCTCTTATCTATGGATCAGAAGCAATATTACCTATTGAGGTAGAAATTCCATCCCTTCGAGTCTCACTAAAGGGACTCATTTCAGATGAAGATTATAGGGTCTCTAGACTTCAGGAATTAGAGCTACTTGATGAACGTCGACAACAAGCTGTTAATCATTTGACAGCCTATCAACAAAGGATGTCTAGAAACTATAATCATAGGGTTAAACCTAGAGTCTTCCAGATTGGAGACTTGGTCCTACGGGAAAACCCTAGAAATCAAGCAGACAGAGAAAAGAAGGGAAAGTTTGAACCTAACTGGATAGGACCTTATGTCATCATATCAGTCTATGGATCAGGAGCATATCGACTGTCTACACCAGAGGGAGACATGTTGGAGGAGCCATGAACAACATTCATCTCCGGCGATTCTACACTTGAGGATATCTAGTGCACGGTCAATAAAGTTGTCTCGATGAAAACCTGGCAAACAGGCGTCATGATAACAGAAAAAGAGAAATAAACAAAAAAATAGAAAAATATTGAAAATACAAAAAAAAAAGAAGAAAAAAAGAAAGAGGACACAATAAAAACAAGTGATGAAAACCTGGAAAACAGGCGTTACTTGTGATTTTCACCAAACTCCTCTATCTATTGGGTACAGTGTTGTTACGATTGTTTCCTTTCATATCATTTCCATCTATCATTTGGGATTATCACTATCCATATCATAGCAAGGATACCAGGTTTTACCCTAACTTGGGGGCAACATCCTAATGTTATCTGGTACAAGTAGACTTTCAGCTTGCATGGAAGGGCAGTCAAACACGACAACCTCAAGTGGCAACCCATCAAAATCCAAAAACATCAAAAAATTCAAAATCCAAAAACATCAGAAAATCCATCAAAATCCAAAAACATCAGAAAATCCATCAAAATCCAAAAACATCACAAAATCCAAAATCCAAAAACATCGGAAAATCAAAATAGAGTCTACATCAGTCAAAAGTGGAGTCTGTGTCAGTCGAACTACGTGGTCTCTGCGTATATAACGTAGGCAAGACTAATCTTTGATCAGTCCCCGAGACCCCTAGGATAGGTCTTTAGATCACATCATTTGGTCAAACGTTTGGAAAAATCATGCACACATCAGCACACACATCTCAACACTGATGATCTAATCTGAATAATGATTTGAAAATACATTAAGTAGAATTTGAATTGTTGTGCTTTTTATCATTTGATTATCATTTCTTTGGAGCAACTCAATGATGTATTGAACTAGAGAAGTAAGGAAGAAGAATGATACCTTTTCTTTGTTTACTGTTTGTGAATTAATCATTATTGTTTTGTGAATTGTCGCGGGAAATGCTCTACCAAGTATCATGGATGACATTCAAATTCACTTAAGAAAATGATTAATTCTTGTTTGTTTACGCAAGAAATGCTCAGGTCATCATTGGTCTATCTTATACCATGATGCTTGTGTTCACTTGCAATATCAAAAATCATGAAAGAAATACTCAGGTCATCATTGGTCTATCTCATATCATTGATGCTTGTATTCGCTTTCAACATTTTTAAAAGCTCAGTGATGATACAAAGCAGAATAAAATGATTATTGAAGTGACACTTAGATTTGCATTAATAAAATAGGCATTTGCATGGTTAACATAGATTGCATTCATAATAATACATCTGCAAAGTACTGGCGACACAAGTTCCAATGATTCAATCGCAAATGATGTTATCTTTCCTTACTAAAGACTGAGTATACTTGACACATGCACATAGGATCATATCTTCATCTCATCATAAATTCACAATAAAATTGCATTTCATGACATCATATACATGTTATGTTACACCATTCATTTATCCATACATCATTTACACTTACATCATCACATATTCGTCATACATTTCATTTACATACATCATTCCATTTCATTTCATCAGTCATTCCATTTCATTACATTTCATTTTACACTATCATACATCATTACATTTCATTTACATTTACATCTCATCATTCATAAAAAATATCTACTCATTTATCATTACAATTAAATCACATTTCATCGCATATCATTTTATTCACATCTCATTATTCATCATCCACTTATCACATATTACATATTCATTTATCACATTTCATTTACATACATCATTACATTTTACATTTCATTTATTCGTCATCCATTTATCACATATCACATTTTACAATTCATTTCACATATTCACATATCACATTTGTATTTATTACATTTTCCATGCATCATCCATCACATTTTATGTATCATACATTACATCTCATTAAGAAAAGAAATACATCATCAATATCATTTTGCATCCATCACGTCAATATATCATAAAATCCATACATCCATCACATCAATACATCATAAAATCAATGCATCCATCACATAAATCATGTAAAATCGTATCATAAATCAAACGAACCGCTGCACAAATATATCTCATCAATTGTCAAGTATACAATGAAGTCTGAAAATAATGAAAATAACATCATGTCAAAAATGGCTGTATCAATCTCTTAATGGGTACACATATAATCTCAAGTAGTACTCCCACCAGAAGGAGCAGGTCTCGCACCAGTATCAGCACCACCACCAGATGTCCCAGGATCTCTCGGATCTCTCGGCAGAGGCTGTGTCACACCTCTGCTCACTATCCTTGACTGAGTCCTCTCTGAGCGCGACTGTGCATAGCTGACTCTCTACTCTGGGGGGCATAGCTCATGGTAGCGGCTCTGGTAGAACTCAATCTCAGCACCGGTTCGCATGGCCTCACGCATATAATCCGCTACAGAGGTCCCATCTGCCACTCTCTGTAACCTCTCTACAGTCACTTGTGCTGTCTTAGCTGTCCGTCTAATGGTATCCTGCTCTGCAGTCAAGGCTGTGATCTGTGCCTGGGTGGTGGACAACTGTGCTCATAATCCTGTCACCTGAGCCTGTGCGGTCGCTGCTACCTGTAATGCCCCATCTCTCTCACTAATCAATGATGTAATATGGGTCTGAGCAGTGGCTAGCTGTGCCTGCGTCTGAGCCTAAGTCTGAGCTAATAACCCCTGCACCTGTGCTAGCTGACCCTGCAATGTCTGCACCTGCACCTGTAAGCCTGCCACCTCTGAGGGATCTGCCGATGAAGACATAACAGCCTACCTCTTACGAGGCGCACTGGAGGATGGCTCTAATGAAACTGCTACGCTCATACCCCTCCCATCTCTGCCATCATCGTCACTGCTATCATCACTGCTATCAGAGCTCTCATCACTATCGGTCTCCGAGCTGCTCTCCACATCCACATCAACATCCTCCTCTCTACCCCGTCTCTGACCAACCTGAACACCCCCTGCTAGTGCTACTGCTGGTGCTGCCGCTGGTACAGGTGCTGGCTCATCTGGAATAGTGATCTGTGGAGGAAGATGTAGAGCCAGATACTCTCCATACTCAGGAGTAATAGGCGCCTCGACAATATCCCGCCGAACATCCCATGCTGATGGCTGTAGAGCACGGTAACCCTCAACAAGTGCCCCGTAAGGCAAGCTGGGACCCCAATCAGGAACATCAATCTATCGCCATCCATAATGTGCTACACCCAATGGCATGCACTGCACAATACCATACTGTCTGTACACACGACGAAATAGGAATTGCTCCAAAACCCTAGGGCTCTTCCCGATCAAATACATAGAATCAGACAAGAACCCCAACTCAATATCATCATCATCCTAGGCATCACAGTCTAGGTACGGACGCCAGGTCACTGCCTCTATATCATCAATGATGCATCTCCAATACTCAAGCTTACCCATCATATGCTGGGTAGCCCTGCCTCTATATCGAAATACATATGGCCTTGTCGCTGGTCTGGCCAACACTGGTATGGGACGCGTAATAGCAATATGCTCCCAGGCCCATACCTGGAGAAGGGTAGCCCCTGCAGATAAACTACTGCCACCGAGATATACTACCCAATGCAAATCATGATATAACTGGGAAAGCATGCACATGCCCCATGCATATCTCCTCCTATGGACCACCAGGCCCTCTAGCACACAACCCCATCCAAGTGATAGACCCTTTGACCTCTTATCAGGACAAAGGAATCCACCAATAAAACCCACCAAAACAAAAGGAAGAGGAGCATATGACTCATATATATCTATCCATGGGATCCACTCTCCTGCAATGTGAGGATTCTGGAAGACTCTTTGCATAGCCTCTACACCACCAACCTCCTCCGAGTCATGAACCACAATCTCTCCAACAAATGGTATGCGAAGAATACACCATACATCCTCTGGCGTCACTGTCATCTCACCAGTAGGTAAATAAAATGTGTTGTGGTCACTATGCCACCTCTCCGCCAAAGCTGTCAATAGACCCCTATTGAGTCTAATATGGGGCATGTCCAACAATGTAGCCAAACCACAGGTAGCAATATGTTGTCTCTCATCAGGAGACAGTCGCGAAATCATATCAAACGGCCAGGGGAACTGCTCCCACACTTGGATCACATCCAACTGCTCCTGTACTCATGCAAAACAAAACATTTTAATCAGAATATCAAAAGATCATCAACAAATCAAAACATTGTGCTTTTTCCTATCAATCTATCAGATTATCAAGAAACCCTCATCTATCAATTGGGTTCAATCATTCAGAATGCATAATTATTCCTCGCCTATCATGAGGGTAATTATTATCAATCAAATAGATCTCACTCATCATGAGATCGTTTCCCATATATTTTAGTCAAGATCAACACTAAAATAGATGGAATAAAAAATAAATCGACAAAAATCAAAACGCACAATGTTAAATCAATTTTTTTACCCAAAGCGCTACAAAATCAACCTAATGCGCTAAAAAGTCTGGCGCGCTACAAAACTCCCCTTGCGCACTATAGAACAAACCCGACACGCTAAAATTTCTGTCGTGCTACAAAATTTCATGGAAGCGCTATCAAACTGACCCCGCGCGCTAAAACTTCTGGCGCGCTGCAAAACCTACACGACGTGCTACGCTATTGACCAGACGCGCTAAATCTACGACACACTACAACAGAACACAGATGCGCTACAACGCGTTCCGTGCGCGCTAAAACTAAAAAAACACATGTAAAATGCATCAAAATCAATGGCACAAATTACGAGAAAAATTTGAGGTACATACCGGAGGACCATAATCTGTCGGATGCCGGTGACGGCGCACACGCTCGAGTCGGTGGGTGTGGTATGGGATCGGCATCCTAGCTCTGAATGCTCTTGAGGGTCTCTATCTCAAAATTTGTAAAAGTCAATGCACAAATGACTTTTGAAAATGACCTTTGGAGCATTTATAGGCTATTTTTTTGGGAGAATTTTATGGGATTTATTTATTTCTCATTCTGAGGAATTAATTCTTGTCAATCACTGGGGCATTTACAATCTTGTCGGGAGATAAATTGTTTCTTCATCAATTCATCATCAAACCATCATAAAAATTCAAAGTTTTTGAAAATTCATAAAATATCCAAAATTCATCAATTTATCTCCCGAGGGGGCATATATCACTATCTTTTCGAAATTCATCATCTGGGACAAGTCTGGGGCATGCTTTAAAACCTTTCGTCAATACTGGCAGCCGAAGCAAAAACATTCTTTGAAACACTGTGTAAACACATCACTTCAAAGAGGGGCAAAATGTAGACACCTAAAAATGGTCTGGAGAATCCAATTAATCGAATACGCCTTATTTGATTAATTAATCTTAAATTCCTCTACTTAGTAAATAAATAGAAATATTTATTTATATTAAGTTCATTTATCAATTCTCCTATTTTTCTCTCCTAATTAAATAAACAAAATTAAAAACTTTGTTTTATTTAATTATTATCAATTTTATCACATTAATTCTCTCTTAATTAAATAAACAAAATTAAAAACTTTGTTTTATTTAATTATTATCATTATTTCTTCTATCTTAAAATTGAATACACAATTTAAATAATTCATGTTATTTAATTTTACATTTCCTCTTAATTAAATAAATATTGTCAAAAATCTTTTATTTAATTATCACTCTCCTTTAATTTAATAAAACCAAACCCTATAGTTTGATTTATTAAATTATTTATTCCTCATTTTTGCTAAATTTAAATAAATTAAAATTATTTAAATTTATTGCATAAAGTTTGCACTATTCCCTCACTAATAAATATTTATTTCTCACCAATCAAATTAATGGCACTGCCATTCACGGGAAATGCTTCAGGAAAAATCTACAGGAAGATCTCTCAACAACCTTCCACCCACCTTGCCTCTTATATTGCCTGGTGTTTTCATGGGGAGAAACCATTCCCCATGATCAGCTCCTTCTTCTCATCCCAAGCCTTTAGATTCGCCAGAAGAAATCATAGCCCCTCATCCCAGTTTCCTGTACAATTGTGCTGCCGTGAAAGCTATAAATACAACACTTGGGCTGCAAGAAAATGATCCCAATGAATGTAATATTACTCTGCAGGTTTCCAAAGCACTCAAGCATCCAGTTCATCCAACAATCATCCAGCAACCATCCAGCATCCATCCAGCATCAGCATTTGTAGTCATGGTTGTCATTAGCATAGAGTTTGCATATTTAGATTAAAATAGAGTAGCATAATCTCATTTCTCATTCTTTAAGTGTCACTTAATAGTTTAATTAGCTTAAGAATATGAGAGCTAAGTAAATTAGATAAGTCTTTAGAGTTAGAGAGCAATAGGATAGCATTTTGAAGCTTTTTAGTTTAATTTAGTTTAAATTCATTGAGTTTTAGATACAATTATCCTATTTAGAAGCGTAGATGCATTGTTTATTTAGTTTTCCCCTTCTACATGCTTACACTTGCTTTCCTTTTACAGATGTTTTTGTGCCTTTATATTCTCCCATGAATGTAGGTGTCAAATATAATGAACCCCATTCATCTTCCAACAAGCGTGTCTCATCATTTTGCAAAGGGTCCACTTTTGAGGTTGGTATGAATATGATGCAGGAGCATCCAGTGGTGTAAGAGCAATCTTGCATCACCCAAAAATAGTTAAATTTTAAGTTTCTCAATTTTTAGACATTTTTACATTTTTGGATACCCTTTTTGTTATAATGAAATTCCCAATTTACGATTTTCATTTTCTATTCCTGGGTTGAAAAATATTACAGTTTTAGTTTCTTAGATTTGCACCTGAAAATCTTCTGAGTTAGATTTAAGGCACTTAGAGTTCTTAGATTGGCCCCAAAACTTGCCAAAATTGGTGTAACTATTTTTGAGCGTGTTCTTGACTTCGAGACCTTTCCAATGGATCAAACAGTTCACGAATCAGAGTCCCGGATCAAAAGTTATGGCCCCGGGAAGTTGGCGCACTTTCTACAAGATACAATTGCAAATGTTCTTTTGAAATTTGAACTTCAAGTTGTAATTTTTCAGTGCTAAACTACCTAAACTCAAATTTGAATGTTGTTTTGGCTCCAAACTAAACAGGAGCTCTATTTATGGGCGGGTTTCTAATTTTTGGGTAACTATTGGGGGACAAGCTCGCATATTGCGAAAGGGTGATTCTGTAGCTTTCTATAACTTGCATGTGTTGTAGAACTTGGGGATTTGAGATCCTCTGCATGTAAAAAGCTCCATTTTCTGAATAATAAAATTATTCTCTTATTTGTAGGTTATTTTCTAAGTCTTGGGTTGCACTCTCATCAAGTGGTATCAGAGCGGGTTTTCTTGAGTGTGTGGACAGATCATCCATCGTGAGGCAGTTCACACCAGGACTGTGTTTGTGGGTTGAGGTCAAAGAAGATGTCCCCAAGAGTGATGCCTGGTAGGCATGGTGGTGCCAGAGGTGGTCGAGGTATCATAAATGCTGGTGGAAGAGATGCACCGGTAGCTCTCTAGAGATAGATTGACCCGTTACAAGAGTAGTTGAGAAGAGGGTTAAACCTAAGGGAGGAAAGTGAGGATGAAGGAGAGGAAGAAGGTTCAAATGTAGAAGAGGAAGAAGAAGCAATTGATCAAGACCAAATGTGGCTAATAAGGGCCATTTCGAAGATTGAGAAAAGACCCAGAGTAGAAGTCCCTAGTTATTCTGAAAGTCTGAACCCAAAAGAGTTGATCGACTGGATCAACGAGCTAGAAGAATATTTTGAGTATGAGGAAATAGAGTACCCAGATTGGGTTCAGTTTGAAAAAATGAAGCTAAAGGGCCATGCTAGTATTTGGTGGAAACAGGTCCAGTTGGAAAGAAATCAAAGAGGAAAAGGAAATATCACCAAATGGGATCGTATGGTAGAGAAACTAAAGAAGCCGTTCATACCAGTGGACTACGAGTTAGATCTATTAAAGAAATTGCAAGGGTTAAAGCAAGGAAGTGAATTTGTGAAAGAATATACTGAAGAATTTCACAAGATAATCATCAGAACGGCCACACAGAGGCCAATAAGGAGAAGGTAGCTCGATATCTTAAGGGGTTACGACCGAGCATTCAAGAAGAGTTAAGCCTAGTCAGAATGACCACCATTGATGATGTGTATCAGTTTGCTCTGAAGGTGGAAGAGAAGTTGAACAAAAGATTTGATGGCAAGCAAAAAGGACGCGGAGGTCAAAGTGGAAGGGGCAGTGGAAGACCTTCAGGAAGCTGAAATGATGATGAAAAGAAAAGTGAAGATGTGGGTACCAGCCGAAGCCATAGGAATGACAACCTCTACCACCTTCGTGATCAAAACAGTGGTGATCAAAGAGGTAGAGGACAAGGGAGATATGGACAAGGATCTGGAAGAGGTGGTTTCAAAGGAACGTGTTTCTAGTGTGGCGAAGAAGGGCATCAAGCCTATGAATGTCCACAACACCAAGGAAGGCCAGCCAAAAGGCCAGAAGGTCGTGGAAGGGTTGCGAATGCAGATGAGGAGGCCCAATCTGAACATCCAGATGATGCTGAAAGAGGAGAAGCCCTAGTGATTAAGAGAGCCCTGATGACTGAGGAAAAGGAACCAGAACAGAGGAAGAATTTGTTTCACACAAGGTGCAAGTGTGAAGGAAAATGTTGTGATGTCATTATTGATGGTGGAAGCATCGATAATCTGGTGTCAGAAGAGATGGTCATAAAGTTGAGGCTGAAGAGGGAAAGACACCCACATCCGTATTAGATTACCTGGTTGCAGAAAGACCACAAAGTTTTGGTCAATGAGTAGTGCCTAGTAAATTTCAAGATCAGGAGCTACCATGATGAGATACTCTATGATATCATCCCCATGGATGCATGTCACATGTTGTTGGGGAGGTCATGGCAGTTCGATAGGCGAGCTATACATGATGGCCATGCAAACACTTATTCCTTAACAAAGGATGTGGTTCGTCACAAGTTGAAACCCCTTAAGGAGACCGAAGAAAAGGTATGCAGTAGTGCTAGAATTTGTTATGTAGATGGAAGAAAATTTTTAGAAGGTATGAAGCATGAGCGTGTGTGTTATGCATTGATTCCTAGAGTGAGTAAGGAGGATAGTGAGAAGGTTCC
>VDFB02145577.1:0-42935 GCA_007258455.2 Sequoia sempervirens | reverse complement strand
TGATAATGTACCCAAGGGTTTACCACCAATAATGAAGATCAATCATCAGATTGACTTGATTCCTGGAGCCAGTTTTTCAAATAAGGAAGCTCATAGAATGACTCCAGTAGAAAATGAGGAGTTGAACAGACAAGTTCAAGAGTTGTTGAGAAAGGGTTTGATATGAGAGAGTTTGAGTCCATGTGCAGTACCTGCAGTACTAGCACCAAAGAAGGATGGGGAGGGGAGGATGTGTACAGATTCCTGAGCCATAAACAAGATAACAATCAAGCTTACTCGCCAAGGATGGATGACCTAATGGACTGTTTGAGTGGAGCTCAGTACTTCACAAAGATTGATCTGAAGAGTGGATATCACTAGATCCAGATTCGAGAGGGAGATGAATGGAAGGCTACCTTCAAGACCAAAGAGGGCCTGTACGAGTGGTTAGTCATGCCTTTTGGGCTAACCAATGCATCGAGCACATTCATGCGGCTCATGAACGAGGTATTAAAAGAATTTTTGGAAAGTTTTGTTATTTTGTATTTAGATGATATTTTAATTTTTAGTAAGAAATTGATGAGCATCTAATGCATATTCGTGAGAGCCTTGAGAAGTTAAGAGAAGAGAAACCTGATTAATTTCAAAAGTGCGCTTTGTGGAAGAGGGGAGTTAGTGTAATTTGGGGTTTGTTGTCTCAGCTAGAAGGTCTCAAGATGGACCCAGAGAAGGTGAAGTCTATTTTGGAATGGCCTACCCCAAGAACTGCTACCGAGGTGAGATATTTCCATGGTTTGGATAGCTTTTATAGAAAGTTCATTAGAAACTTTAGTAGTATTTGTGGACCCCTGACTGAAACAATGAGAGGGGATAGAAAAGAATTCAAGTGGAGCAGTGGAGTGGCAAACAGTTTTGAACTGTTGAAGCAGAAGATAACAGAGCAACCTATTCTAGCCCTCCCAGATTTCAACAAGGTGTTTCAGGTGGATTTTGATGCCATTGGTTGTGCCATTGGAGCAGTGTTGAGCCAAGAAGGTAAGCCCATTGCCTATTTCAGTGAAAAGTTAAATGATGCCAAGAGAAAGTATTATGTATATGATCAGGAATTTTATGCAATAGTTCAAACATTAAAGAAATGGAGACATTATTTGTTGTCAAGGAATTTTTTCTATATACTAACTCATCACCTTGGCAGCATCTAAATAGTCGTGTGGAAAATTAAATCAGAGGCATATGAAATGGGTAGAGTTTTTGCAGAGTTATACCTTTGTTTTGAAACATAGGAGTGGGAAGTCAAATAGGGTTGCAGATGCCTTAAGTAGGAGGCATACACTGATGACAAAGATGCAAATTGAGGTGGTTGGGTTCAATGAACTTAAGACACTGTACACAAAAGATCCTAATTTTGCAAAGGCTTGAAAAACTTGCAAGGAACCTGTTATAGTGGATAGGACAAGGTGGCTAGATTTCATAATCCAGGATGGCATGTTATTTAAGGGAAGTCAATTATGTATCCCAAGGAGTTCCATGAGAGAGAACCTGATAAAGGAGAATCATAGTGGAGGAATGGCAGGACATTTTGGTCGGGATAAGACCATTTCCATTATCAGTGAGCATTATTATTGGTCTCAGTTGTCACAGGATGTGAAGAAGTTTGTACAAAGCTGTAGGGTATGTCAGATGGCTAAAGGAGTGAGTCAGAATACATGTTTATATTAGCCCTTACCTATACCAGAGAGGCCATGGGAGGATATTAGTATGGACTTTGTTCTTGGTTTTCCAAGGACACAATGAGGGAATGATTCAGTCTTTGTGGTGGTTGATAGGTTTTCAAAGATGGCACATTTCATTCCATGTCAGAAGACCCATGATGCAGTCCACATTGCTGACTTGTTCTTCAAAGAGGTGGTGAGGCTACATGGTCTACCAAAGAGTATTGTTTTAGATTGTGACACCAAATTTATGGGGTACTTTTGGAGGACCTTGTTGAAGAAGCTGAAGACAAAGTTGAAGTTTAGTTCTGCACACCATCCACAAATAGATGGGCAGACAAAGGTTGTTAACAGGAGTTTGGGTAACCCACTGAGATGTTTGGTAGGAGATACTCCTAAGGGATGGGACTTGATCTTACCCTAGGCATAATTTTCTTACAACAATTCTGTCAACAGAAGCACTGATAGATCACCATTCCAGATTGTGTATGGAGGTAGCCTTAGAACAACTCCAGAATTAAGGAAGATGGACCAAGAGAAGAAAATAAGTGCTGAAGCCGAAGATTTTGCAAAACACATCAAGGATATACATGAGAAGGTAAGAGAACATATTAACAAGATGAATATGCAGTATAAGGCTAAGGAAGATCAAAAGAGGAGGTATAAGGAGTTTCAAATTGGTGATGAAGTGATGGTCCACTTGAGGAAAGAAAGGTTTCCAGTGGGAAAATATAACAAATTGAAGATGAAGAAGTTCGGTCCCTGTAAAATTTTGAAGAGACATGATTCAGTGAATGCATATGAGGCAGAGTTGCCAGATGGATTCAACATTTCCCCTGTGTTCAACATTTCATATTTGACAGAGTATCATGAAGGTGGTGTAGAGGAAGTACCAATGATGGAACAGTGTGGGATTCCATCACCTACTTCAAAAAAGGAGGAGATTGAAGAAATCCTAGATAGCCATGTGAGAAGGAGTACCAGGAATAGACAGTATGAAGAATATCTGGTGAAATGGAAAGGAGGGCCTGTTGAAGATTCATCCTAGTTGCCTAAGGCAGAGGTCAACCGTTTGGGTTTTCCTCAACCATCTGAGATGTTATGGGGTCACTTCTCAAATTACCCTGGGTGTCTGATGCAGGAGCATCCAGTGGTGTAAGGGCAATCTTGCATCACCCAAAAATAGTTAAATTTCAAGTTTCTCGGTTTTTAGATTTTTTTACATTTGTGGATACCCTTTTCGTCATAATGAAATTCCCAATTTACGGTTTTCATTTTCTATTACTGGGTTGAAAGATATTACAATTTTAGTTTCCCACATTTGCACCTAAAAATCTTCTGAGTTATATTTGAGGCACTTAGAATTCCTAGATCGGCCCCAAAACTTGCTAAAATTGGCATAGCTAAGATTAAGCGCGTTCTTGACTTCGATACCTTTCCAATGGATCAAATAGTTCGTGAATCGGAGTCCCGGATTAAAAGTTATGGCCCCGGGAAGTTGGTGCACTTTCTACAAGATACAATTGCAAATGTTCTTTTGAAATTTGAACTTCAAGTTGTAATTTTTTGGCGCTAAACCGCATAAACTCAAATTTGAATGTTGTTTTAGCTCTAAACTAAAGAGGAGCTTTATTTATGGGTGGGTTTCTAATTTTTGGGTAACTGTTGGGGGACAAGCTCACATATTGCGAAAGTGTGATTTTGTAGCTTTCTATAACTTGCATGTGTTGTAGAACTTGGGGATTTGAGATCCTCTACATGTAAGAAGCTCCATTTTCTGAATAATAAAATTATTCTCTTGTTTGTGGGTTATTTTCTAAGTCTCGGGTTGCACTCTCGTTAGAATATTCTCAAAGGACTTTTCTTTCACTTCTCTATTTGTAAACAATTTTCATACTTCGAATTAACTTTTATCATGTAAATCTTGTTGTTGCCAGTGTATTTCATTAGACAATGAAACATTGAGGGAAATCCATTTATTTCATGAATCCATGGTCTACCTAAGAGAATATTGTATGAAATATTTTGACGAATGAAATAGATAGGAGTTTGTAATGTAACCTTACCAAATTATACAAGTGTTATCACACCAAGCAGTTGTCTTCCCACATTATTGAAACCATATATAGACAAATAATCTAGTTAAATTTCATTCTTGTCCATTCCAATTTTATCAAAAAGATTCACACTACAAGCATTGAGTCTTGAACCATTATCAATGATAGTATGCCTAATCCCAACCTCATTAATAATAGCCAATATCATCAAAGCATCATTTTCCTTCTATGTTTCCAATGGAGGTAGTTCACTTTGATGTAAAACAATGTCAACATTGATCTAGTTCATACCTTGAATAAGGGTTGCTACATCATTTGGTTGTAGACTAGGAGGGACCACAATTTTTTTAAAGAATTTTGAAGCATACCATGATAAGTAGGTGATATTTAAATTAGATCCCATAGACAAATCTTAGCAGGAGTATTACAAAGTTGTTCCATAAGATCGTACTCCTTTCCACTATGCAAAGGTAAATGAGGGGAAATAGGAAAAATAGGTTGTGGAAGCGATATTGATGTATGAATGGCTTATGTTTGTTTTTGGTTTGCTATTATTCCTTGTGTTATATGTATGAGCAAATGTATGGTAACTTTGTTGCTCCAACAAATGGTTACTAGTGAGTTGTTTAACAAAACTTAAGATGTGACCTTGAGGTTTTTTATTTTTTTGACTTGGTCCTATGATAAGCATGATTTTTGTTTGGACTTGGGGTTGTTGTGAAGGTGGGTAAATAATTAGTTGAGGTGTGATTGCATATATTGTTCATTGTTGTGTTGTAATGTTAGAAGCCTTAGTGGATGATCTTGGTGAGATGAAATCCTCAAAGGCTTCATCTAACGTATCAAATTCATCATGAATAAAGGGCTTAAGAGGTATACAATGAACTTGTAGAAAGAGATCTAACATGATTAGATGATTATTATTTCTCCAAGATTAATCATTAATGTCTAATTCACATTTAAGCTAACTAGGGTTGAAAATAAATTTATAGAGCTTTTATTGATCTAGAAATTAGATTGCAGAACTATAAACTAATAGTGAATACTAGTTTGTTTATAAGTTTTGAAACTATTTTTAGAGGGCTTGGAGACCCAATGGAATCTATGATTAACTAGATTACTATTTGCAAACCTAGGTTTAGGACTCATTCTTTTTCTATTTTGTGAGTTTTGATATGTGAAATGTGTTGTAACAATCTAGAGTTTTGAATGTTTGAAAAATGAAGATTAATCTACTTAGATTATGCACTAATTCAAAAAATGCAATCAATTGTCCTATAGATCTGAAAATGGTAAGTACTGAAAGTAAAATTATTTCAAAATTTTGACCAAACTAAGAAAAATGATAACTTTGTTTAACATGCAATAATACTATTCTAGAATTTCAAAATAGAGATTTACTAGTAGAAACAAAATGCAAACACAGAGACAAAAATGTGTACAAAAGTTCATTAAGCCACCTGTAGCACCTAGGACAAGGATGCCTAGGGGCATTTGAGTCCTTGATATGGGTTCAAAAAATTAAAAAAATGAATGTTATTATTATTGCTTAAGTTTACAATATTTTTTTGTAAAGTGGTCCTATAGTGACTATTTTTCTAGAATTTTCCAATGTAAATGCAAAAGCAACAATATGAAAATTTTGGAACAAAATGATACTTTTTTAATGTAATTTTGAAATAAAATCTGATCTAAATGATTGAAACACACCCTAATGCAAGCTATGATGTAATATGGATGCAATTATTTTGTATTTTTATAAATTTTTATGATGCAGATATGAAACCCTAAATGAGAAATGCAAGACAAAATGATGGAAAACATAGATCTAGGGTTTGAAATACTATCAAATTAGAAAGATATGATGTCAAATGTCAGGTCCACCAAAATGAAACATGAGAAAAGGGATGATGCTAATTTTATTGCCCAACCTAATATCAATTCCACTTTTCTAAGGGTTTCATTAGGATTTAAATCAATAAGGTGGATAGATTGACTTTCAACCTCCAAGTTGAGTTAATCAGACTTGGATCTGATCCTTTCAAGTGTAAGAAATGAATTGGAATTGATTTGGGATGTTTAACCCAAATGGACTATATGACCTAATAAGAAAAATGTAATATCTCAAAGATGAACAATCAAAAATAGTAATTTGTAGATGGATCTAAGAGAGGCACATTGATGTGTACCTATCATATAAATTTGGCAATGAGTCTTTATAAAACTTTCCAAAACTTCAAAATGTACCTGCAAATATCATCTTCAGATTTGAACCAATATTAAACCTATAAAAGAAATGGTTTCAATGACTATATGGAGGTTTTCCTTAGTCAAACCCTTGTTTTGGTAATTAAACCTAAAAAAAAAAGTAAAATATCTAATAGAAAATAGTTTATGAGCCCTAGTTCCTTATGTTTTTTCTAGGGTTATTATGAGATAAAATGCAAATAAACCCTACTCAAGTGTACTAGAGAGAGATTCTTATGTGAAAATGACAAGATCCAATTAGGGAGAAGTCAAAACACCCTAAGTAATTCTTAAATGTAATGATACCTTGCTTTAGGTTGCAAGTAGAAATGAAGTTTGAAGATGAGAGCACCTAGGAAACAAGTCATTAGGTTGAGGGAAGTGACCAAATGCATCTCCCAGACCTAGAACCTATCATGCTCTTCCATGGACATAGAACTTCAATCATGTGATAAAGCATGATGAAATCTATAAATGTGATTAAAAACAAATAATTTCAAGTAATCCTACTCCAAGACTTCAAATTTTGTTTTCTTTGAATGTTATCTCTTATGTTCTCATTTTGAAATGATGACAAAAGTAGGTATATATAGGCATTTCTCTAATTTCCTGAAGATTAGATCTCGAAAGCCAACATTTGAAATTTGAAATTTGAATGTTAAAATGCTACCAATAATAGATTAAAATTTGGTCCCTAGAAAGATAGGGGGGCCCATTCACCCATGGGAAAATGGGTCGTGACCCTATTTTATAGGATAAATTGTATTAGGGGAAAAATGTTATTTGGTTGCAAGCATTTATTCAATGCTTTTAATTTATCAAAAAATGATAAAATGGGCCTCAAAATGCATAATAAAGGGAATTAGGGGCTATTTAAGAGGGGTTGAAAATGCATGTTCATGTAAGGATCACTAAAATAGGTTTAAAATAAGCATGAAATTGTACTATCACCTACAAGAGAGTACAATTTTCTACACTACAACTAGACTTATAAGTTATATGTCCTATTGTTGATGAGATAATGAGAGAATGTGAGGTCAAGAAATTCAAAGGATAACTATGGTCTAGTAAAAGTCTAATTGGTTTCCTAATCTAAAAATGCAAAAGTCAATAGCTATTATACTAGATGACAAGTGTTAATCTCAGAGACATAATTTAAGCTAAGAAGAGTAGGAAAAATGTTAAAGTGTAATACTAATCAGACCAGTATCGAGTCTTTGTGTGAGGCCACTATGTAAATCAGGTCTAAAATATAGATCCTCAGGAATAAATCCTAATTTCTTAGTGTAGATAGATACATTGGTGAAATCAATACATGTAGTATAGAAAGTCTCTGATGTGGTACTCTAGTTTTTTCAGATGCATTATAGATTTGGATAATTGTGTGACTTTGGTAGATGTGGTATAGATTGTGACAGTTGCAGTGCTCTACTTTTTTTTAGGATTTTTGGAATAGACGGGGTGTAGAAAAAATCTATGTAATTATGGCTTATAGATGTGTGATATGTTACAAAAATGGAAAATATTTAGTAAAATGTGTAGCTCTAGTTGTAAAAATGCATATTAGGATACACATGCAATGCAAAATTCAACAAATGTGTATTTTTGGTTTTATAGATGTGTTACTAAACATATATGCAATGTACGAGTTAATATATGTGTGAATCTAGATATTTTTTAAATGATTGCACTATAGAAAGACTCAAATGTGTTACTCTATATTTTTCCCTAAAATTAAGTGTTCTAAGTGATTTTTCATGTTGGATTTTTTTTTAGTTTTGGACAGAATACACCATAAAAAACTCATAAGATAGAAATAATTTTTTCACTCTTAACTCTTGGTAAAAAAAGGCTTAAGGCCTCCAAAGGCCAATGGATCCTCTAGTATAACACAAATGGAAGATAGTTCGAAGACAAGAATAACTTAATCATTCAGATTGGTGTGTTCACTTGATGTAGGCCCACCCCATCAAAGTGTTAATACTTCATGAGATTAGATAAAAACACTTTTCATGTGAAAGCGGATAGCTAGATGTCTAGTGGCATAGACCCAATACAACAATAGGCTCACCTCCTTTATCTCCCTAGTTTACTATAAAATCCAACAAAAAGGATTTCTATCTCTACTCAAGGGAGTATGTGGTGAGTAGCTTCAGACATGATACTGTACCCTGCACTATACCAATCTTATAGTCGAAGTCTCCTAGGATTCTAATTAATAATTTTTTCTAGTGGAGTTCTACTATGAATAGAAATCTTGTCTATAATAGCCTGATATTTGAGAGGTCTCCAATGGTCTCTTCACCACATGAGTCTCAGCAAATTGAGGGTCATGTGGCTTGGCTTTGAACTACGTTAACCACTCCTTGAGGTATAACTTTCTCTCTTCCACTTTATATAGCCCACTAGCAAATGTGCTTGAGGTCAATCCTTGGGGTAATAAAATCCCTAGGTAGGCCTCCTCTTGAAAATAAAAAATAATCTATTCCATATTTCTCTTTCACCCAATATCACACAAGTGAGTGAGGGGAGAGGATACATATGTAATAACTTGGATTGACACAACTTGGAAAGTGCAAAAAACATGAAAGAACAATGGTTCTTTGTAAAGCCTAAATCTAAATGTTAACTAATCTAGATATCAAAGACACATAGATTTGAAATGTAGATCCTTTTACCAATGAGCCTACACTAAATTAGTCAGTAGTTCCAAAATATTTCTTTTTCAATCAAGACAAAGGAAATTAGATTAGTAGTATTAAAGCAATTTATTTTCCAAACAATTACCACAAAGATGCAAATAGATATCAATAACTAGAAAAAACCTAATCTACTTGAATTAGATCGCATGCAAAATTTAAAAAATTGACTATTTTTTACCCTTTTGATTCAACTGAAAGATGTGTCATTATTTATGACAAATGTGTTATAGAAATAGTTGTGAGGCAGAAATCTATACTTATGTCATAAGAAACAAATTGGTGCTAAATCTAGATAGATGCATCGTAGAAAATGATTAGGGTGCAAAAACTAGACAAATGCATCATAGAAAGTGATTATAGTGCATAAATACTCAAATACATTATAGAACCTATAGACACCAAAATCACCAAAAATGCATAAAAAGATAACCCAAAAATGATAAAAGAAAGATTAGGGTACCACACAATAAATTTTCAATCCTCTGCAATAACCTAAAATAAAAGTTGTTAGCTAAAAACTGATAAATCCTAGGCTTAGATAATTAGATCACTAATTTCAATAGATGCATCACCAAAATCCATGTATGCATCATAAAAAGTATATGCATAATAAAAAGTAGATGCATCACTGAGTGCCACAGATACATCATAGGAAATAGATGTGTAGACATGTAAAATGTACATGCACCTAATCCTGATTTTACAAACACCAGTTCATCATAAATCATCTCTCTACTAATCATTTAATTAAATAATCTCTATTTAATTAAATTCATCACATTTCTTCTCTTAATTAAATAAATAATTTTTTATTTGATTAAGTCATCATCTCATACTAATTAAATAAATCACTTTGTTTAATTAATCCTATAGTCCCTCTTTTAATTAAATAATTCATTTTATTTAATTAATCTCTAAAGTCATCTCATTTAAATTAAATAACTTAATCTTTATTTAATTTAAATCTAACACCATCCTCTTTAATTAAATAAATCAAATCTTATTTAATTAAGTCTAAAATCATTATTCCTCTTATTTTGATTTATTTAAATCCAAAAATCTAAGTCAAAATGGTCAAATCAACTAATCCGTCATTAAATTATACAAATCATGATTAATGCTAATCCTAATCACTCAAATCCTCTAGCTTTTGCCACTTACACAATAAATCAATTCTCTTATTTCATTCAAAAAAGGCATCAATAGATGGAGTATTCCTCAAATTTGAAATCTCCCCCCAAAGGTCTTGTCCTCCAAACATGGCATTTAACATCTCTTACAAGTCCTTTTCTTGAGCCATGTGACATTAACTTCACCTTTCACCTCATCCTTCAAACCATATTTTCAATTTGAATCTCCCCCCCTCTTTGCACATCCTTCAAAACCTGCACATCCTCCATCCATTTTCATCTTGACAAGTGGCACCTTGCCATTGGTTGAGTTTTAGTCCCACATTGCTCGGCATTCTTCCATCTTCTCATTCTATAAATAAGAGGCAAAACTCAAACCATAACTATACTCAAATTCATCCACAACTTGAGTAAACTTACTATACTCAAATTCATAGCAATTTTCATCCAATTTCATCCAATCTTAGCTAGGTTATGCAGATTTTTATCTTGGAGCATATTGGAGGTCTTGATCAAGTGGATCACTCTTCATCACCAATAATCTTCATCACACCATTGGAGTTGGGAAAGGGCGAATTTTCACATCAAATTGATATGAACTCCCTCAAGAGATTAAGAGTTTTCTTTGTTTTAGAATATGATTTGGTATCTTTGTTTTAAGTGTATTGTGTTCTTCATATCATTCCTTTTCTCTTACATTCAAATGGATTTCTTGAGGAATCTCTATTCTAACTTGAATTTGATCTTATTAATGTGTTCATTTGTTGTGTTCTTGCAGGTGTAGGATATTAGTTCACATTTTGGCACTAGGAGGGCAAACCAGAAGATCAAATCATGTTTTTTGAGAAAATTTCATGCTTTCTTGTGTTTTTATAGGTTTATAGGAAACTGTGTTGCTCACAGTCCAGCGAGGCCATATAGAACCGCTCACAGTCCAACGAGACTATATAGAACCACTCCAAACTGCAAACTACATCATTGGACACAAACTACACTGCTCCAAAGTTCAAACTACACCACTGGCACTCTAGCGTTTCCATATAGAGTCGCTACAAACTCCAAACAGCGTCGCCATCACAGATAGAACCGCTGGACTTTCTTATTTTTTCATTCAAACTTAAAATGGTTGTATCTTGGTCATTTTTTGGTCTTTTTCAAAGCTTTTTTTTTTGAAATGGGGTAGAATTTCATAAGATATCCAATGGTGTGGGTTTTTTTTCAACTTTGATAGAGTTAAATTTTAAAAATTTCACTTAATGTCAAAACACAATGAAACTTGGTCTAAATTTTAGGGTTTTTATGCTTAATCATTTATCTAACCATCATATCTTCTTATTTCTTGATTTCATCTAACATTTGGAGCTTGTATTTCAGGTTTTAAAGGATCATGGAACATGGAATTCAAATAAAAAGAATTATCATGTGATTGTAACATGTTTTTAAACACTTTGGGAGCAATTATAATCCCTTTTTTTAGGGATTTGTCATTTTTCAAGCTTTAGGACTTACTAATTTTCAATTTTGGTTTAAAAAGAACAAAACAAAGGGCTTAAAAAGAACCTTAGACAACTTACTAGATTTTTTTTAAAGGTTAACAATTGAACAGAAACAAATTTCATCTTTCCTTTTTGGTGCTCTAAAAAGAATCAAAATCATTGCTTTAAGGGGTTAAAATGAACAAGTGTTTTTTTGTTTTGTAATCACTTACCCAAAATAATATCATCTAAAATATGTATGTTCTTCTCTCACGCCTCACGATGATCTTGAGAATCAAAAGGCTTTTGGTGATATTAGGTTGTGTAAGCGATTGCCTTCACACTTCATTTTGGGATTAAAATTGAAAAAATATTTGTGAGTGTGTGGAACATATTGCATGTGTTCTCCCTTTGTTTCTAAACAAAGGTTGATCGAACTACAAATATGTTTGCTTGCTTTTTTTATCTTAGAGGGTCTGCCTTGGGGAAAAAGTACTCACCCAAGGGAATGACTCAACCGGTAACACTCTAAACCCAAGATTATTTCCAACCAAGATATAAATGTGGGTATTGGAATAAACACTAGTATCATGCAGTTGGCTCTGATGAGAAGGGAAACAATGGTCTCTTTCATCAATGGGTCAACTCCTACTAATGGAAAGTAAGAATTAAAAACCTTGTTTAGAAAAGGCCAAAATCTTTGATCTACTTGTTGGTGCAAGAACAGTCATTCTAAATCCATCCCACATTTTTAAGGCTCTTTGTAGAAATGAAAATCATGCCATGGGAGTTTCATGGGTGTTGATGCTTGGATGCCCCATATAAGTGAGTGTCATGGAGGGGAGCCAATGGGGTCAAGCATCTAATCATTCGCTAAGAGTAGGTGTAGTTGGACTTGTCCAAGTGCGAACTCAACAAGTAAATTCTTTCATATCCATAGGGTTGTGCATGTTGTTGGTATCAAAACACTTGCTTGTTTGAAAACATTTGGAAACACACATTCAATAGGAAAATCAAAATTTCAAATCCCTTAGTTAGAGAAAATACCTTTAACAAAACCTAAGAACTATTGCTTACCCTGGGGATTATGTCCTTAGAGGTTTTTAAGTAATTGGGTTTACATCTTAATTTGCTTCTACCAAGGTAAACATTAGGTAACCATTGCCTTGATTTCCTTGAATTCCACATAGGACTTTGTGGGATGAAAAGAAGTTAGGACATTGGACGTTTAGTTTGAAAATTTAATCAAGAAAGTGTTTGTGGTAAAATCAATTCACTAATCAAGATGAGAAAAATTGGACCCCACACATGTTCTTGGAATCTTTTGTTCATATAGTTTTCATGCAAACATTGATCTTTTGGTTTGAAGGGAAAATCATGTTCTTCAAAACCTTGGCCTTGTAAACAAGTCCTTCTTATGTTCATTTAGGATCAAAATCAAACACTTCATCCATTTCAAACATTTATCATCCCATCCCACAAGAAAATTTAGAGCTTTGGAAACATCATTATCTAGACTTGGGTACATCCTTAAACCAAATCAAAATCACCTTGTTTAATTAGGAGTATGGGAATGAATCCTTTCTCATACCTCTAGTTAAATCAACACACCTTTGAACAAGTTTATCCTAAAGATCACATCCAACATCTTAGGGTTTACAAGTTCATTATCCAATCAAAACCAATAAAAATCAAATCCTAAAGTCTAGCATTGATCTAAAGTTCCTAAAAAATCAACACCCATATCATTCACCCCTTTCATCCTTCATCTCATCATTGGTCCTAAACACTTTAGAGGTCACTTTTACAAGAAGGTCAAAACACAAGAATAACATGGAATATAAAATTAATTCATACATCAAGAGTAAAGCAAGTAAACCAAACTATCAAAGACTTACAATGCCAATTGATTTTCAAAACTAACATTTATACAATCCATACACGGGATCATTATTTCCTAAAAACCTCAATGGTAAAAAAAATGTGAGTATACCCAATCTAAATCTTGGAACACCTTTTCCAATGGTAGATTTAAATCCAAGTCCAAACTTACAAATCTATCAACCAAATACTCAATGCATGAGTCTTCAACAAAACAACATTATCCCACCAAATCCATACATGCCAAATGAGAATATACCAAGTACAACTATACCAAACATGAACATTTTGAATCCACACTTGGTCAAATTTTGGATAGATATGTTTGTAAATCACACAAATGTTGTTGAAAATCCATCACACCCATATGTCCCCCTCACCTTTCATAATCCTAATGACCAATCATCATCATTTCACACAACCCCTCAAACCTCTCTCCCTACAACCTCACAAGGAGAAGGTTACTTATTTGGACCAGGGGGAATTTTTTTATCAAACATCATCATTTCCCCAAGGGTGCATGCCACTCACTTTCCCACCACTCCCACCCTTTCCATTAACATTTGTATCACCTCTTGGTTTGGGGCTACCATTGCTACCACTGCTCATCCAAAACATCCCCCCAACCATCAATCAAGGCATCATACCAAATCCTCCCCCCTTGTCATCGATATCAAAACAACAGATAGCAACCATCCTCATAGCACAAGCAACCAACACATCATCTATCATCCCTCAAAACATGGTCTCTCAAGGACCAACCATATTGATCACACCATCCACAACTCAAATCCCAATCACCAATGTGATGATACCTCTTATCACCACAACAAGAACTATTCCAAAACCACCTCCACCACCACCACCACCCAAACCAAACACATCAACCCAGTATAGAATTGTGTTGCAAGCTATTCAACAAGCTGCTTATCAGAAGGCACACCAACAAAACCAAAATTGATAAGCTACACAAATAGCTACTCAACAAGCTACACAAGCTGCTCAAGTTGCCCAAACCACACTACAAGACAAACAAGCACAAGCCTAGGCTCAAGCACAAGAAAAAGCTCAAGCCCAATACCAAGCCCAACAAGCAAATGTTATTCAAAATCCCAACAAAATGTTAACAACTCCATATATCGATCCAAGTCAATGATCACAAGATCAAGATCTATCCATCAACGAACACATGGAAGATGTTTCTACCTCATCTGAAGATCAAATTAACATACATCAAGAGTCACTTTTTTGATCATGATAAGAATCCCTCAACAATATCTGAAAATGATCTATTTCAAGGAGTGTTAACATTATTTGATCCTATAATCAACAATCCATCGACCAATGATCATGTTGAAAATGTCTCCACATCACCTAATAAGTTAAAGGACATATCTCAAAAATTTATTCTAAAGCATGATCAACATCTCTCACCAAAGTCTAGCAATGGTCCTTTCCAAGACATATTGACATCCTTCGACCTCATGATTGTCGATATTGAAGGAATATTCAACTCAACACTTGATCCAAATTCACTCAAATATCAAAAGGATATTGAGCCACTTCCTATGCCTAATGAAGATATCAAAGAACCCTTTGTAAGCAATGCATCCTTTGAAATTTACCCATGTCAAGAACTTGATCCAAAGCATGTCGAAATAAATTATGAAATCATTCAAGATCAAGAATTTGTATACCCAAGTTACAACAATAATCTAATGGATACTCTCCTATCTATACAAGATGATCATATCCACATATAGTACATACTCCTCCATCTACCCATGAGATGCTTTTTGTTGATGGACTCATAGATGATCTTCATTCAGAATAAGATTCCTTTACTCGTGATATTATTACACAAAAATAACAAGTTATTGATTCCTACAGTCAAACTGAGTTGTCAACATTAGGATCAGATATATCCCAAATTCAAACTAAGGACATCATGTATGAAGATATCCAACATTATCCAATCAAAGAAACAGTTCAAATATAACAAGACATTCCCAGAGTTAATAGAGCAGCAAATGGAAATAGCATCATCTACAGTGGTCATTTATCAGAGAATGCATTCTAAACAAGAGTTCTCAGAACAGGTAGAATCAAAGCATGAAGGTGTTACTACCACTATATTGGGGGCAACTATGTCTCAAGAAAACATCAACATAGGGAGCATGAAGAGTCCTAATGATGAAACTGATGCCAATACTACAACCAGCCACATCATGAATCTTCATCCACCCCATCCACGAATTGGGACCAACATCAAAAGAAGGTTTTGAATCAAAGCACAAAGAATGTTATCAAAGAAAAAGAAGCTAAGAAGCATATCAGACAAACAAAATACATATGGATACCAAAGAATACAAAGAAAGATTATCCCTATCAAACTCCATTAGTCAAAGAAACTATGAGGAAAAATAAAAAAGGGAAAAATATCCATCAAAGATGTCCACAAAGGAAAAAGAAGGCTTCTCAAGTGACATACAAATTATATCAAGCAGTTGGTCCTAATTCCATGCACACTTCTGTATCCACCCATCATTACTCATCTTCCCAAGTTTGGAGAGTCAAAGGTTTCAAACTATCAACCAATCCATCTCCTATCCCTAAACACACTCCATCCATGCCTCCACACATGATATCCAATTCTCACATTGACCATGTATTGGCAGGGACCCTTCATCATAAGGATTCAGAAGGAACTCTATCACGATGTGCACACAAATACAAAGTTAACTTTGGTATCAATAAAGTAGACTAAGAATCTCAAAAGTTATATTTAAGTGCATGTATCTTGGAAAAGTAGCTTCTTCAAGTAGGACATCGATGGTACATTATGATAGAAGCATCCACATCGACACCACCAGATGATTCAACATGAGCTTAAAATCTTTCAGAAAAATGCAAAAGAATATATATACATATACAAAAAAAAATCAAAAAATATAAAAATCTAAAAAATTAGAAAAAGGATTGAAAACAATATAGAGAAAAATTGTCCTCTAGTGAAAACCACTATGGTGGTGCTTTGGGTAGGTACCATGATGAAAACCTAGAAAAAAGGCATCATGTGTAGAATTGAGCATCTACGTGCACTAGTCCAGGTGGAAGCATCTTATCCCATCCATAATAAATCTAGCATTCCATCCATCTCATCCATGATAAATTCATTCATCCATGAACCATTTATCTAATCCATCTTTATCCATCTACATCCATATTCCTTGATATAAGTTTTGTGTGCACTTTACACTTGCTTATGGTGGACATCTTGACATGGGTCATTTCTATTGATCCTATCCTACCCAACATTATCTGATCCATTAAGCATTATCCAAATGAGCATACTCTTTTCAAACACCTTATCTTATCACAAGATAATCCTTGGAATCCTTTGCATGCTTACCATATCCATCGGTCCACACACCTATCAAAGCATCCATCCACAACATTCCAAACATTGCTAGACACTGGGGGCAAATATTTACTTCTTTCTTTGGGAATAAATCTTGATCTATATATTCCAACTTATGTGGTGATTTGAACATTGGCAAACATGAAATCAAATTGGTCAAACCACTTGTGAGCAAAAAAATCCAAATCACTAGCCCGTGGCATATTTTGACGAGAAGACATTCCTTATCAATCTTCATCTTTCATCGAACATCAATCCAAACAATCACTAGCAGTCACATCTAATGCGTGCTTCAACGTCACATCAAATCATCCAAAACAACTTTTGTTCCAAACCAAACTTCATCAATCTTGATCAAATTAAATCCAATCAATCCCTCATCATCTCAGGATATCCATCTTGATCCTTGTGTTTCTTAACACTATCCTTGCATTGTTGTGTATCCTCGACAATGTTATCATCATCAATCCCACATCATCTTGGGATATCCATCCTAAATCTCATGTTGCTTAACACTATCCTTGCATTGTTGTGTATCCTCAACAATGTTATCATCATCAATCCACCAATTTGATCAATCAACCTTAGCTTGGTTTTCAACAAAATCCCAAAACATAGCACTGATATCATCACATATCCAAATCATCAAAATCATGAAAAAATTCAAAAACATCCAAAACATATCAAAATCCCAAAAAATTCATAAAAATAGAAAACATCAAAAACATGGAATCCAAACTACGTCGTCTCTGAGCTTAAACGTAGGCAAGGCTAATCTTTGATCAGCCCCCGAAGACACAAAAACACAAAAATATTCAAAAAAAAATCAAAAAATCAAAAAACATCAAAATCCAAAAAAATTAAATCTCAGAAAACCCCAAAACATTCAAAAAATAAAAAATCAAAACATTTGTAAAATCTTGAAAATATCAAAAACAACCTCAAAACATTTTCAAAATACCAAAAACATTGAAATATTCTAGAAAATAAAAAACCATCACTGTCATCCCACTTTCACCCACAATAATCTCATCCATAATAAACAAATCATCACACTCATCCTTTGGCAAAACAAATAGAAACAACCACAACAATCAGCAAAAAGAAAGCTTCAAATGTAAAATCAAAATTGAAACAACAAACTTTTAAACTCAAAATAAAACTCCTGATCATTTTCAAACATGTCAGTCAACCTTATATCAAAAGAATATCAAACAAATTATCAACCCATCATCATCCTATACAATTCATGTCCTAGGATGTATCGTTCCAACAATGGGCATCATTTTGGATATCACCTTGGATTCTTATCCTACCATAATGCATCCCCTTGTCTTGTGGTATGAAGAACATCAACTTGTTTGTTTACTGTATATTTGTCTTTTGATTTATCTTATTATGCTCATTCCAAGGACCTCTCAATGATGTCCCCAACAAAGGGATTTAGAGAGAAAGGAATGGGGCATCAATCATTATCTTTTGCCTGTTGTGCTTGTGGGATTTTTTTTGTAATATAACCTTAGCAAATACTTGCTTTATTAGGTGTGTATGGAAGGTGTTTTAGATATCTTGTTGACCACATAGAAAGGCTTGCCTTCCTATGTTTTGGTCTGAGATGTTTGAAGTACCTGAAGTGCATCCTAGTGAGGTTTCCATATGCCAGGTGTGAATATGAATACTCCTATTTGTTTGTCGATTCAAAGTCCATCACACTAGGTACCACACCATCTTGGTTCTTAATACCTTGATGCATTGTGCCTATGTGTGTTATCAAACATAAGGTAATTGGCCTTTTAAAAATCCCAACTCCTTGGTAAGCAAATCATAATCATCATCATCATCATCTCTAGTAAAGTTGGCTTGTTTGATTCTCTTATCATCATCTTATTTTCTTCTTACTTCCTTTCGCGCTAACATGGTACCATGAAAATCATTCATAAATAATAACTAATGCATCCATCCTACATCCACAAACCATATGCATATGCATATCATATCATACAAGAAACATTGATCATCTCACATGCATTGCATTTCATCATTGCATAATATAGATTGGTTATTCTAAGCATCTCATAAACCATACATTTATCATCCATTTGCATAATCATAATAGCATCATCATATCATATCATGTGCATCCATATTATTCATGCATAATCATATCATGCATTACATATAAACATCATAATCATGTCATTTATATCATCAATAATGTAACTGCCATGGTACAAATCAGGATCAAGTGTGCGTAATATATCAAAATAGGCATGAGGCTACCCATGGCCAATGACTGTCTACATCATCAAATATGTCTACATCAAATACTCAAGCTAAACTAATCTTGAACCTCTTTGTTGAGAGATTGACCCTCAAATTGAATCTTTTTGCTCGATCTCTCGAGGGGGAAATATACCAGCATAATTCTTCATTCGTTGGGGCAATAGTGGGGCACCCGAAAAAATAAAAGAATTTTTGAATTTTGATAAAGACAATTTATTCTTTGAACCAACGCAACAAGTACATTGCTTCAAAAAGGGGTAAAATGTAGACACGTAAAATGTACATGCACGTGATCTTGATTTTACTAACACCAGTTCATCCTGAATCATCTCTCTACTAATCATTTAATTAAGTAATCTCTATTTAGTTAAATTCATCACATTTCATCTCTTAATTAAATAAATCATTTTTTATTTGATTAAGTCATCATCTCATACTAATTAAATAAATCACTTTGTTTAATTAATCCCATAGTCCCTCTTTTAATTAAATAATTCATTTTATTTAATTAATCTCTAAAGTCATCTCATTTAAATTAAATAACTTAATCTTTATTTAATTTAAAGCTAACACCATCCTCTTTAATTAAATAAATCAAATCTTATTTAATTAAGTCTAAAATCATTATTCCTCTCATTTTGATTTATTTAAATCTAAAAATCTAAGTCAAAATGGTCAAATCAACTAATCCCTCATTAAATTAGTCAAATCATGGTTAATGCTAATCCTAATCACTCAAATCCTCTAGCTTTTGCCACTTGCACAATAAATCAATTCTCCTATTTCATTCAAAAATGGCATCAATAGATGGAATATTCCTCAAATTTGATATCTCCCCCCAAAAGGTCTTGTCCTCCAAACATGTCATTTAACATATCTTACAAGTCCTTTTCTTGAGCCATGTGACATTAAATTCACCTTTCACCTCATCCTTCAAGCCATATTTTTAATTTCAATCTCCCCCCTCTTTGCACATCCTTTAAAACCTGAACATCCTCCATCCATTCTCATCTTGACAAGTGGCACCTTGCCATTGGTTGATTTTTAGTCCCACATTGCTCCATTTTGGGAATTCTTCCATCTTCTCATTCTATAAATAAGAGGCTCCATTCCTCATTTGATCATCTACAACTTGAGTAAACTTACTATTCTCAAATTCATAGCAATTTTCATCCAATTTCATCCAATCTTAGCTAGGTTATGGAGATTTTTATTTTGGAGCATATTGGAGGTCTTGATCAAGTGGATCACTCTTCATCATCAATCATCTTCATCACACCATTGGAGTTGGGAAAGGGCCAATTTTCACATCAAATTGGCACCAACTCCCTCAAGAGGTTAAGAGTTTTCTTTGTTTTAGAATAGGATTTGGTATCTTTGTTTTAAGTGTATTGTGTTCTTCATTTCATTCATTTTCTCTTACATTTAAATGAATTTCTTGATGAATCTCTATTCTAACTTGCATTTGATCTTATTAATGTGTTCATTTGTTGTGTTCTTCCAGGTGTGGGATATTGGTTCACAAGATGCATCATTGGAATCCATAGATGCACCACTCTAGGGTATGTGTAGGATCATCATGGAAAAATTAGGCCATTAAGTGGCAAAAAAATTAGAAAAATCAGAGTTAGACAACTTGACGTAAAAATTTGAATAAGTTATCTATATTATTTCAAAAATATGTAAGAATAGAATCTGTAGCAGATTGAATGTAGTTTCTAAAATACTAGGTTTGTTTTAAAAAGAAATCTATTTGGTGAAAATTTGAAATTTCAATGTAGTTTATAATATACCATCTTGAAATAGATTCTTTTATCTAGTGCATCATATTTTTTTCATTTTTTTAATAAGTTTTAGTATTTTTCCTTAGCATGGTAATCAACCTAATATTTTGTGTTGATAACCTACTTTTAGTAAAAATAAAAATTAAATAATAAATAATAATTAAAATATTAAAATAAATATATTTTTGAAAACTACACTTATGGATCTACAAAAGTGTAATTTTATATTTTTTTTTTAAAAAAATTTACATTAGCAAGATTTATTGAAACTTCAATTTTTTCAAATAATTTTTTTTTTGGTAAATTGGACTCAAAGTGGTGCTCCATATATTTTTAGCCAACAATTTTAGTTGAAAAAGTTGTGGAAGTATCTAACTTAGCTAGAATGAATCTTACTAGATCATATGTTTGACCAAAATTGATTTTTAGTTAGAAATACTTAAATTCAGTTGTGCTGATAAGTTGGTTGAAAGTGTGACACAACTCTGTGCTTTTACCCTATGACAAAAAATTAGGTTAAATACAAGAATCATCAATAGTAACCTAAAAATTATTAAATTCAAGAAAACTAATTTTAATATTACAATGAAGAATGAATAAATGCAAAAAACATGAAAGATCAAAAAAATGATATAACCTTTTCTCATATGAAACATTGAATACCTTCATTTCTCCTCTAAATTTTTCTTTATAAGCTATGTTGCTTTCATATTTTATGTGTGCACAATTTCAATAAGCTCAAATGAATGAATATGAAAGAAAAATATTGAAGATTTTGGTTGGCTTCAAATGAGGTTGAAGGCTTGATTTTATAGAAATTGCAAGTTTGATGGACAGTGAGGATTTGAGGAATAATTGAAAATATTGATGGTGGAGAATTGATGAGAGGAATAGATTGATTAGTTAATTGGGTACATGATTTAGTGAACTAATTGGATGAATTAATCAATTATTTGCATGATTTAGTTAAGAGATTTGATTGAATTGTTAACTTAGATTGAGTGTTAGTGAACTAGATTAATTGACGAGTGGATTTAAATTGATTGAATAGTGGACAAAGAGTAAGTCTGAGTCAGAGGATGAGTTTGAAATGCATGAGATTTAAGAATTAATTTAATTAATTAATTATTAATGCATGCTCAATTTGAACTAGATAAATAAAATAAATAATTTTATTTATTTATGGAGTATGGATAATGTTGATAAATTAAAGGATAATTAAATACATAATAATAAAGGGATAATGGATAATTAAATACATAAAAATAATCTATTTTAGTTTAGAAGAATCAAGATAACTAGTAGCACAATTAAATAAATAAAATCTATTTAATTAATCAAGTAAGAGTAATAGTAGTTTGAATTAATTAAATAATATTAATTTTTTTAATTAATATTGGAATATGAAATTGGTGATAATTAAATAATTAATAATTATTTAATTATATGAATAAGACAAGAATTAATATAAAATATGTCTCTTGCAAGCTAGGAAAACTTTTACTATCTACACTGATGTCTTTCTATTTATTCTTTTATTAGTAGTTGAATGTAATTTATCACTTCCATTATAGATTTGAAAAAGACTTATTAACCTTAGCAAATTGTCTTATTGTGACTATATCGATATTTTAGAGTAGATTGATAACCATTTCAACTTTTCCAACCTTCATCAACTAGCTAATAGCCTTTCAAATTGATGAATATGGTTGCAAACTTGTTTAAGGAGACTAATGATGTTTCTTTATTTTTCCAAAAATTCTATTTATTTGAAATATGATGAAAAATGCATAACTTTCACTTGGATTCATATTTCCTCATTAATCCTTGTCACATTGTCAATAATAGAATTTTGATGAAAAACCATAAAACCAATTCTATTTAATCAAATAAAACCTTCAAATTAATTGTTTCCACAAACAATGTTTTGAAAAGTTCAAGATTTAAAATATCTCAAAATAGAAGGAATTTTGAACTAAAAACATACCCCATTAGGCCAAATAAAGCCAGAAATACCTATGTAATTTTTTTTACACTAGCTAGATTAAAGAGTTTAAAATTTAATTGCATTTGTGATTCTCAACAAGCTACATCACTCCTCCTGAGGGTTTTTAGACAACTAGTGTTTTTACTTCAGATTAGGAATATGCTCAACATTTATGGATGATTGGGGATACTTCTAACAAGGAGACTCTTAGTCCTAGGATTTTGACTCAAAAGTAAAAACTTTCAAGTTTAAGAAAAGGGATAACAACTACCTATGACTATTATTGGGGACAAGGGTCATAAGAGATATAGGAATCCAAAATCTTGAAAAAGAATTAATTCTTTAACTATTGGGAAACATGACCAAAGGGCACAAAACAAACTAAACTCACTTGAAACAAAATTTCTACCTAAAATATTTACATGGTAGGTGATCCCTACTTCAAACGTGTCTAGAATGATCATACAAACCCATTAATAGTTTGAGAGAAATATGCACTAGTGCAAAATGAAGATGTGTACCTATGTAGCATCTATCAAATTAATAGATTGGCAATACAAAAAAAGATGAGATGATAAAAATATCTAGATGATAGACCAAATAACCATTTCTCATCATAGACTATTGAGTCCTCCTAAATCACATTGATACTACCTTGTAAAGTCTTGATCAGATATTCTTGGATCATGTCAAGCATACCAATATTCTCTATGTGAAAATTAATCCAATTTTTTGGTTTGGAAGAAATTAAGCCACAATTTGGGAAATCTTCATATAAATTGTGATGTGAAGAAACGTGTGCACATGTAAATTTTGAATCTTGTTTTCAAATATTAGTTCCTACTAGCATATGGTCATCTTTGATTATAAGATTTTCCTCTTTTGTGTGAACTTGAGACATTTCCTTATTTCAAGATGATGAAACAAGAGAGTGATATAATGAATTTTCTATGAGAGACCTACATAAAATTTCCTCTATAGTTGTGAAAGGGTTGGGAATAGTATCCTCACCATCAAAGAAATCATCACTTGAATTGTCTTGTGAGTCTTTCTTATGACATAAACTTAAAAAATGTATGATTAATATGAATAAAAGAAATTTCTTTGTCATGTAGTACAATTAGTTCACAAGTTTCTTCATCAAATGTCAATACAACGAGAGTTGTAGGTGATGTTTCATAGGAATGAAAATCATTACTAACTTCATTAGACTCATGCATTAGTGTAGACACCTAAAAGTGATTAATGCATTTTCACCTTATCATTTCATAATTATACTCATTTCTTCTACCTATATTAATTAAATAATTTTTAATTATTTAATTAAGTTAATATTTCACCACTTTCATCTATAAAAATAAAATAATGTTTAATTATTTAATTACCTTAATTTTTTTATTATATCTATATTAATTAAATAATTTTTAATTATTTAATTATTTCATCACTTATCATTTCCCTCCAACATTAATTAAAATTAAAATCAAAATTATCTTTTTTCCTCTATAATTAAATATTTTTTCAAAATTATTTAATTAGCCAACACTTCTATTTTAAATAAATTAAAATAATTTATTCTAAAATAAATGAATTAATAGTTATTTATTTGTCCAACTGGCATTTTAAATAATTTTTTTTTAAAAAAAATTCTAATGTTTCCCTCCATCAAATTCAAATTTTGGTCTTACCCCATCTTGAATTTTCTTATCCACTGATCTTGCAAATTAGTCTCCACTATTATCAAACATTAAGTGAAGCATATAAATAAGAAGCTTTTATTTCATTCATTTGTCCTAAAACATTTATGATAAAAATATCCCTTGCACTATTATAAAAATTCTCTCTAGTATTGTTATCACTATCAAGTATTCAAGCAATATCAAACATTCAAGCACTCAAGTATTCAAACATTATCAAACTTTATCATTATCATTTATGAATAATATGTATCATTTATCTTTGAGAATTTATCTTTATCATTGCATTATATCATTATTGTTCCTTCCTAGTTTGTTACTTTGAAGAGAAACCAACTTGATGGAGAAAATGTAGATATTAGCTATGATGAATTTCTTGTTATCTAAATTTTATATTCTAAGCCAAGATCTTGAACTTCACTACATGATTGTGAGAGTGAGTTTTGCATTGTTTTTATTTGTGTTGCAAGTATGAAGGTGGTGTCATGATGTCAAGTATGTGTATGGAAGCTAGTTATTGGTTGTATATGTCAAGGATATTGAGAAAATTGTAATAAAGAAGGTTTGTATTTTGTGCATGTATAGTTGAGATGTTGAAGAAGTATTAAATAAATTAGATCTTGAAAATTAAATTAGATGTTTTGTGAAAAATAATTTAAATTAAATTATTTCGTTAAAAGTAAGTATTAAATAAATTGATTAAGTAGTTTTGTAAAAATATCATTTTTGAAACTACAATTAATAATAATTATGGATAAGAGTTTATCCTGAAAATACAATCATTTTAATATGGACAAAGGAAAGTGAATTTAAGCAATGAAAATGATGAGATTTGGATTGGATAATAAGTCAAGTGCAAAATAGAAAGTGTTATGAAAATTAAACAATTAAGAAATATATTATTTCGAGTTGATTTGTAAAAGGCTGAGAAAAGATGGAAAATTATTTTAATATAATTCTAATAAATCTGGAAGAAAAGATTTCATCTAAAGACAAAAATAGAAAAAAAGGAGAAAAGATAACTATTTTAATAAAGTGATTTAAAAGAGATAAGGAGATAAGATTTATGAACTAAAATATAAAAATGGAAAAAGATAAAAAGAAGGCCATGTGTGCACATGCACGACTTTGAACAGGGTGTCAATCAGGAAACTTGTTTATTTTTATAATTTTTGTTTTCAAAATCTCATCCCTTCTTGGGCTTTATGTATGTGGTTTTTGGAAAAAGGAGGGATAATTTTTTGGGTTTTGAAGGAGAAAATTGGGAGCGCTGGAGAAATAGATAACTCTGCGAAAAATAATAAAGAGGATTTGGGAAAACATTAAAGGAAGCATTAAAGTGGTTCGAAGGAAAGGAAATCATTAGGGGAAAGTAACCAAGTTCTAGAGAACAACTTAGTGGCTATCAAAGGAATCCTTGTCAACATATTTGCTCTATTGCCAAGTGAAGGAGTTTAGGTTGGTACTATGTTGATTTTGACTCTTTCATTTTCCATTTATATATAATGATTTACTAGTTATCTAACATTCCTTCACCTCTTTTATTTCCATGCATGATGTTGTATACTCATAGGGTATTCATTTGGGTGATCCCTGTCCCTGCATCATGGTTAAGAGATAGTATGACAAATTATACTCTGAGATTGGCTTGGTGTCTCCATTTCCTTGCATATTATACTCTTAACTAATTATTTCAAATTAGGTGATTTGATTTTATGTATACTATTTTTTTTTTGTTGTCTATGCTTGCTAGCCTCTCTTTTATATCCCAAATCATCTTCGACTTCATCATATCTAAATCGGCCTCCCTATGAAGGTAGATTTTGGAATTAGCTTTGGTGTAAATAGGTGATTGAAAATCATACCATTCTAGTGATGTGAGTTCAACCAATGGTACACTGGTCTTGCTTTCTCTACCAAATGTTTCGATGTTAATAGGTCTTGAGGCACTCGCCATATATCCTGTAGTTAGAACATTCGACAATATGGCTACTCCACCCCTTCATATGAATCTGCTTATGATTGTTCACTTTATGAATGTGGACCTGTATGAAAATCTCACTACCTCCTTGGTCATCGGCCTATTTGGGATCATACGACTATGCTAGCTTATATATATGACTAGGTGGATCAACCTTACCATTGGAAATAGCATTCAGTTTATGTGTGGTGTCCTGATTTTCCCATTATAGTCTGCATACTTGACAACCAACTAGCGCTAGTTGCATAGCATGCATGTAACAAAAATTGCTCTTGGTTTTTGGTTGCTAATTGAGAATTGAATGATGTAGTTGCTTACGCCTTTTAAGGGTGATCTTTTCTTATAATCTGTAGCTGTCCTCCCGAATTGTAAATTCTTCTTTTAGAAGTTACTCTATGTTTATTTCCTCTTCTTCCAGCTGATTCTAATCTACTCTTGAATGGCTTGTTCATTCTTCTAAAATTGATACCCATAGAGCAATACATTTTGGGCATGTTGAGGTTTGTAAGTGAAATTATTTTAAGGCACTATATCTAGTTTACTAAGGATTCGATGCCTTACATATATGAATCCTATTCATCTTGTTACCTCATTAAATTCGATAGGAATCAATGGACTCTCAAGAAAACATGATATCATTTTAGATTGTTGTGAATGACTGATAGGAGATTCTTAGGTTCATCTTGTACTCAAACTGTAAAAACTGTAAGGCTATGACAACTCATCTTCTATCTTGCAAAGACATTGGTTGGTTTCCCCTTACCTCTAAGTCTAGTCACATAGCAATTTTCTCGTTATGGTGGGGAATGATGGTAGATAGAGAATGCAAGAATTGAATCATTTTAGGATTAGAGTTAAAGGTAAGTCCGACCTGTATTGCACATTTTATTAAGATGAGTGAATCCTTTATGCAATGCTGGGATCTCATTGAATAGTTCAATTGTATGTAAAGTAATCATTTTTATATGCTCTAGTCTCTCCTTGTTAATGATAATTGATGTTTAGCGTAGCATACTTCCTTGCATTTGACATTCAAATATTATGTATAAACATTTAATTTGATGAGTTTTTTCCTTGTCCTGTTGCATTTTTTCTTAAGCTCACTGCCTTCTCCCATGAATTCACCATTAGGGATATGCATTTATTTGGGAAAATTATGAGCCATTGTATTAATATATCATAGGTGTATTTTGGTTCCTCTTCTTACATTTACTCTTGCAGAATGATGGTTGATTATATATGTATATGTTTTTACATTTATTTATTATATTACGTCTCGAAGTGTGTTTGCAACAACCATATAAGATACCATTGATAAAGATGGAAAACTGATTCAACTTCATTATTGCATGGATGAAAAAACTAGGTTATGAAGATAGGTTTGTTTATATGTGTCATATTAATATACATATATATTTATACTTGACTTTGAGGCAAGGGTAAAATATTATAAGAAATAAGTGATCAAAATTTGTGGGCTATGTAGGTAATGTTAATAGGATAATTAGAGGGTTTTAGTTAAATGGTTGTATTTGATATCATTTAAAGACTATTTGATTGTACTCTTGAATAAGAAAATTTATACCTTAATCTAATTAGTATCATAACCAAAGATTAAGCATTGGGAGATATGGTAAGTTCTACTAGTTTTGTGTGATAGTTTTGCTAGCTTAAATGGTAATAAGGGTATTGCATTTAAAGGAATCATTGAGTGCTTGAAATATGTAGAATTATTGAGAATACCCCTATTTATTAAATGATATTTTTTTTCCTTGTGAGTTATTAAATGGTTGTTCTTATAGGAAGCTTTGTGATTTTGAATTAAGGGAGTTGAATAAAATAAGTTTACATAGTTCTTAGTTAATTAAAATAATTCTTAAGTGAACGAATGGATAAAATGTGGTTGATTGTCTATCATTATTTGGAGTTTATGTATTGAGTGATCTTCCATATGTCTAGGGGTTGATTTGATGTTTTCATTTTATGGTGTCTACTCTTCTGGGTTGTTTGGTTTTAGAAATGATTATATTCCATCGGGTTCGTGTCGAATTAAAAGATTATTTTGACGGTCCCTTTTGATGTGACTTTTGTTTCGGTTGTTTTGATTTTATCTTTCAATCTTGTGGTGGAGTTTGTTGGATTCAAGTGCGATGCTTGACTGTGATGTTATTTTTATTTATTGAATGTGATATTTTCTTCTTTGAAATTTATACTCCATTGATGAACCTTGATACTTAATTATGTGGGGACCCTCAATGTTATGTTATCCTATTTTGGAGTTGTGGTTATTTGGTTATTAGACTTCCAGAGGTGAGGATAATTTTATTGATTCTTCTTTGATCTGGGTTTTGGCAAAATTTTGATCGTTAATGTGATTTTGGATTATGAGTGGGTTGTACCTGATTTTATGAGTTTTTATGTATATGGCTATTGGAAAGATGGTAAATTCCTCACATGTTTTTTAGTGTTGAGATCCAGTGTTTCTTGTAGTATTGGTACAACCCCTTGATGCTTTGGATTCTATGTTTTGGGTTTCTAGAGAGAGTGGCTCTACATGGGTGCGAGCACACAAAGGGGTTGTCAGAATAACCCACGTTAGAGTTAGAGTAATAAGTGATAACCTAATTAATTAATTAAGGGGTGGGTAGTAAAACATTAATAAGATAATTATGGATGCCTCGTCGGCCTGTTAGGGATTTCATAGACTAAAGGTGGGCCAAAAAGGTCATGGTTGGCAAGATCGTTGCCTCGTCTTCACAAAGGTTAACGGTTTCGCATGAGTCACCCTATGGAGTGGTGCCTTGAGACAGGTAGTTAGGATAACCATAGATGGAGGCGACACCTTGTGATAGGATGTCTAGATAATCCATGTAAGGCCATGCGATGACACTCTCCTTTAGCATTCCCTTTGAGTTGTTTTATTGAAATCCTCTAGAAGTGGTCTATTGATATTATATCTTGAGATTTATTGATGATATGATTTGTGACTTATTGTTGTAATATTTTGAAAGTGATTTATTGTTATGGTTCAAAAATTATTTATTGTTACTATGTTTTTGGAAGTGGTTTATTGCTGTTATGAAGTGATTTGTTTGGATGCCATGTTTCTAGTCGTGGTTTTTGGATGTTGTGTTTATTGTTGTGTTTCTTACTCTTGTATGATGTTGAGTCTTGTGGTTCTCTGTTTGGATGGTCTTGGCCGAGGATTCTTTCTTTTCAGCTCCTTAGCATGGGGGTGGGTTGTCGGACCCACGTGGTTGGGTGGAACATGCTAAGCACCCCATTGGGTCCCCAGCCGAGGATCAAGGGGTGCATATTCTTTCTGCTTGCGGTGACTCCAAAATTATATCCAACTTGGAGCCAGTCAAGATACTTTGTATTCATCTATTCAGTTGTATCATTCTATCTTATTGTATGGTTCTTGTTCATGTTGGGAAACACTTTTGTATCATTGTAATTATTGAACATTGTGATGTAATGAAATGGATGTAATATTTTAGCTTTAGTAAACCTTGTGTGGATTTTGATCCATGGTAGTTGTCATTGATGTGTTGTATCTGTGGAAATATGCTCCTTTGATTTCATATGATGATAATGTGATTATCGTTATTGTGATTAAATCAATCATGTATATGTTGTATATACGTATGTGGATGGTTTCTTATTAGTGATTTGTCATGTATGTGTTACATTTGTAAATGTTTACTTTGCTATGGATTGTATCTTTGGCTTTCATAATTTATCGTTATTGTATGGATTTAAGTTTTGTAATGTCACATCATGTACCCCAAGGGACATAAGTGTTAGTGAATTTGTTTAAATGAATTTCATGTCATAACTTAATGTGTATTTCATGTATGTTATATTCACTTTTAAAAAAAAATTGTGTGGTAATTGATGCTTTAGTTATCCTTTGGGGTTTGCACGATGGGGCATTACAGTTGATGAGTTTTTGAGCTACAGTGTATTACAGTGGCTAATAGGGATATTCAAATGTACAAAATGATCACGATCTTCAAGTGAATTTTGTTACGATGCTTCTAGATGAATTTACATGTGTTCATTTCATACTCCAAATCATGTTGAAGTGAATTTTGTTGTCTGAAATGATTGGAATGAGTTAAGGATGTGTGGGCTCAATTTTTTTATGTATTTTGCATGGGTGTTGGATGATCTTGTGTTAAACACTACTTGAGAAGCTCGTGGAATCATGTTGAGGAATGTTGGGACTCATTTAGGTCCTCCTTAAGAGTGTGTTTGGGTCACCCTCATTCTCTTCCACCACATGAATGCTTTGGCACCAACCTAATTTAAATTTGTAAATACAAATTATGTATGGACGACCTTTGAAGGGTTTCAATTTTGAAGAAGGTATATGTATGAGTTGATATGTTTGTGAAAGATAAGATAGATGCAAGATAGTGATGTGTGATGCAAGTTTGAGAAGATCAGTGCAAATTTCAAAGTGTTGAGTTCCTAAAGGCAGTGAGATGAAGTTGTACTCTATCTTTCAAGCATGTGAGAAAATTTGTGGTAGAATCTTTTTTACATTGAGATAGATTTTTCCTTGTAACAATTCTCTTCTATCTTGTAATTTTGTGGTAGTAATCCTAGGCAGTAAGCCCTCATTGGATAGTGTGTCCTGTCTTGGTAGTGAACCTCTCTGGCAGTGAGTATTCGATTTTGGAATTCTTATTATTGCGAGATAATCCTCATCGTGGTTTTTCCCTCATTGGGTTTTCCACATAAATGTGGTTTTATTGTGTGCATGGTTTTACTACTTTTAGTTTCTATTTTTTCACTTAACAATTTAAAATATTAGAAGAGTAAAGATTTTGTGAATGCATGTAAATATAACTTTTTTTAAGGGTTTTTAAGTTAAAAATTTCTACAACTAATTCACCCCCTTCTCAATTGTCTTGTTCAACAATTTGTATCAAAACAAGGTTCCTTGGAGAAGAGATTAACTACTTAAGGAAGGTATGGGATGGTGAACATGATCACTATTGAGTGTCCTAGGTTTGATGGTATTGACTATGCATTTTGGAAAATGAGGATGGAAGGATATCTATCATACTGTGGATATGAGATCAAAAATTCTATTCAGAAATAGTATGTTGCTGCTTGAAATGGTCCAAGTATTGTTGATGAGATCAAAGCACATAAAATTTCAATAATAAGGAAAGTTTTATTATTGTAAATAGTCTTTCACATTCTGAATTAGTTAAAGTTATGAATTTGAAGTCTGCTAAAGAGGTATGGGATAAATTGGAAAAGATGTATGAAATAGGTGAAAAGGTTAAACAATCAAAGTTACAGAAATTGGAGGCGCAATTTGAGATCCTGCGAATGGGCGAAGATGAGAACATCAAATCCTACATGTAGAGAGTAGATGAGTTGGTAGTTGGAATGAGAGGACTTGGTGCACAATTAGATGAATCCAGGATAGTGAAGAAGGTACTCACAACTCTCCCTAATATATATAGTGAAAAGGTATTTGATATAGAGGAAATTATGGATTATAATAATTATACTAAAGATTAGTTAATTGGTACTCTAACCTCATTTGAAATGAGAAAGCTTGGTTTGAAAAATGGAACAAAGATAGAAATTGCATTCAAAGTTGCAAAGGTGGAAGATCCAATGAAGAAAATCTTGATGAAGCAAAAGAAAATTTTGTGAGAAGAATGAAAAAGGGCTCCGATAAGTATAAAGGTAAATTACCATTCAAATGTTTTAGCTATGGAGGAGTAGGTCATTATGCCTCAAGATGTCTAAAAGGATCTAAAAGAAATAAACATAGAGAAGGTAAAGAAAATAAAGGAAAGATGATCAAAAGAGCATATTATGTCAATGAAGATGCTGGTATTTCTGATGATGAGTGTGATTATGGAGATTTTGATGATAATGGATGCTTGTTCCTAGCTTTAAAAGATGAATCTACTCCTGAAAAATGTGTGAAGGAATGTGTTGTAGAGAAAGTTGAAGGTATTGTGGTATCTTCTCTTCATGCTAAATAGGAAGAGAACTACTGGGTCATTGATAGTGGTTGCTCAAATCACATGACCGATGACAAAAGTAATTTTTTTAAACTTGAGAAATATGATGGAGGCTTAATTAAGTTTGGAGATGATTCTAGTGCTAAGATCTGTAGGATAGGTTCAATCAGTTTTAATGGCAAGCATAATATTGATGGTTTCTACTATGTTAAGGGTTTGAGACATAATATCTTGAGTGTTTGAAAAATGCATAAAAAGGGATATAATCTTGTGTTCAAGGATGAAAAATGTGAAATCGGAAAAGGGTCAAAAATTGTGATTGTTGCTAGAAAAAAGACTAAAGAAAACATCTATCAACTTAAAGGTGTTGATGGACATTGCTTTATGTCTCATATTAATGAAAATGAGCTATGACACCAGAGGATGTGTCATATGCATTTTGATAATATGGTGAGAATTAGTGCAGTACAAGCTATGAGAGATTTACCAAGAATTGCAAAGCCTATTTATGTAATTTGCAAGAACTAACAGTTTAGAAAGCAAGCTAGAAACAACTTTAGATCAAAGGAACAATCTTCTAACAGACTGTTGGAATTGATTCATATAGATCTTTGTGGTCCTACAAGGGTGAGAAGTTTAAAAGGTGATAGGTATTTTATTCTTTTGATTAATGATTACTCTAGAATGACATGGGTTACTTTTCTTAGAGATAAATCTGATACATTAGATAAATTCAAGGAATTTAAGACAATGTGTAATGCCCCTCCATCTTTGTTTTCCTTGAGTTGCTTACCAACCCACTGTGAAGTCGGGTATTGATTGGTATGAACTGTTGAACTGATTCTAAATTTATTTGATTTATGACATTTGATTAATTGTGTTTCAGAGTGTTTAAAGTTTATGGGCTTTATAAGTTGCTTTTTTGTAATGAATTAAATAAAATAAAACAATATATAAGTCAAGTGGGAGGTTAAAATTCATAATAGTGAAAATAAATAATATGATAAATAAACTATAATGAAATGCTTTAGTACGTTATTTTTTAGCAAAAATGTAAATTGAGGATGTAACCGCTTATGATTAAATGCAATCTTTAATGAAGATTCTCTGTAACTAAAAAAAAATGTTATTTTAAGGAGGCTACATTTAATGGGCATGAGCGCTTTTTGTTCGAGTTCAGGGAAGATCACTTAGGAAGATTGCATTCAAATTGAAAGTTGACATAAGAACTTTCAGGTTCATGTGATTGGCATGTGTAAGGTTTTATCTCTAACCTACCGTACTAGTTGAATACAAATATTGTTGAAGCCCATTATTAGATTTTGGAATCATTTAGAGATCCTTGTACGCACATCACCTACCAACTTGGAATTTCATGAGATCCATGATTGATTAAGGTATTTTATTGAATAGTCCTCATGTCATGACTATGATTATGCATTTTGCATGTTTTTCTACCAGTGCTGATACATCTTCAACATCTGAGAAATTCTTGTCCTCCCCACTTGATGGTTGTCTGCACCTCTTTCAAAGATTGATTTGCTTTTGGTGTTACTCCTTGATTAAGTAGTAATTGAATGCACATTGTATCATTAGAAATCCCTTCTTGTGTAAATCTTAGCCTAAGCTAGACTGTCATCTCCTTGCAACACTTATTTTCCCTCCACCGATTAGAATGGTTGTGAGTGACTTATTTCTTGAATCCGGAAATGCCTTGCTGCCTTCATGCGTCAAGCCAATTTCTTTACTAATTATATCTCTTAAATCCTTCTTTCTCTTACTAATTTCACTCGGCCTGTTCACCTCATAACTGAAATGAACCTTCTCTGAGACAGACATAATTAAATCAAACCAAGCCTATTTGTAAATTCGATGGTCTATCAATGCAACCGTAAGATGAAGTTCTTTTGAGTCATCAACGTAGCTCTCACTACTTTTTTGGACCCTTCATTGCTATAGATCATCTGTGGGATTTAAAACATTTGTACCACATGGTAGATGTGCTTTGAATCTTTGAAAATATCCTTCATGAGAATACCTTATGTTTTTGGCATCCTAATAAATATATATATATATCTATATATATATATATATATACACATCGGGTTATGTTGTGCTTGGATGTCAATGCCAAAAGTGTAATGAATAGATTGTAAGATTAGCATTGTTGTGTTGCTTCTGGTATACACACTAACTCTTTAAACCATGAGTCACACCCTCTTGCAAAATGCAAACCAATTGTCATTCCAATCCTCCCATGTTTATGCATATCTGATATGAGCTTGTGCAAGATACACAAGATGAATTTCGTTCTTTTCGCTATAATCTATTTTTGACATTGTAGATATTACTTCTTTTCCTCTATTTTATCTTTGAAATGAATGAATAATCTTGAAAGAAAAATGCTTAATTCTCTACTTTGTAGTTAAAGAAAAAGTCTTGGATTAAATATTAAAACTTGGAGGAAATTGAATGCGTATTCTTCAGGCCATTTTCCACTGTTCTCACCATATTTTATTATCCGGCTCTAGTTTCCTTTATGTGGCTCTATCTGCTAAGACAAATCAAACTCTTGTAATTTTAGTTAATCTTCTATCTATTGAGAACAGGTTTTTCAGCTAATTCTTTATGCAAGAAGTAGTGTCACCCTTTACCAAACCCTTGTTGTATTTGGCCTTCATTTCTTCATACAGTGTTCTAGCTTGTCGGCCATCATAAATTATTTAATTAGCAAGTTTATTCAGTATTGGAAGCCGTATCTACTGTGAGTTTCTTGTTTGGTCAAGTCTCAATCTTCAACCTTCAATTGTTATCGAATTGTATCAAATCGAATGCATTAGATCCTATCTAATAAGACCATTATCCCTATGTTTGTTCCATAGTTGTGTTGGATGATTAATCCTGTAGGCTCTAATCTATTGCCTCCATTTTGTGCTTTGCATGCCGACTTCTTACTTTATATTGTTTTCTATTTAGACTTGGCTTATAGAAATCAACCTCTTTATCTTTTTACTAAAACTCTGTAACATTGAATAGTGTTGAATCATTCCACCTTAGTTCATAAATCCTCCTTGAAGCTATAATTGCTATTTGATTGCATCACGTTATGCCTTAAGCTCATATTTCAACTTATTTGGGGGTGCAATCCTTTAGCTTCATTGAATTCTTCACTTAGGTTGTATGCCTCCTCTCGGTAGTTGTCGCTGCCCACAATGCTTGGTTACAAAGCATATATTAAGCTAATGGATCACTTCATATATATATTTTAAGCTAATTGGTGTTGAGTAACTAAATAAAAAATAATGTACACTTCTATTAGATAATCTTTTAAATTTCAATACATTATTACTTTGAAATAAAATGAACAGATAATTTAAATGTAAAAGAGAAAAATATTAAAATAATTTTTTTTTGAAAGAGTATTAATGTAACAAGGGGTGGTGGGTGGTGATGTATTCCACTCTAGATGGTGATGCTTGCGACCTTAAACCTAACCAAATATCACAACTTAACTTAATATTAGAAGAGATGTCTCAATGGTACAATTATGAGTGATATTAGAGATTTGGAGAGAAGGAGTTTAAAGAGAGAGTAAAAGTGTCAAGAATAAGGTTATGAAAAAAGACCTAAATTTCTTCTATAAACCAAGGTCTTACAAAGAAAAATACTTACATACTTGGAGATTTTTGTTTTATTAGAAGAATCTAAGAAAGAAAAAGGGAACAAGAGATAAAGTTGAGTAGTGCCATATATAGACTAAGGCAAAGGGTTGTCTACGGACTGAAGGATAAGTATACCCTTTCCAGGATGAGGAGTGATTTTATCTTCAAGTATACCCAACTCACAATAAGCCTCTTTTTCTATTTTGAACAAGTGTAGTGTTGCAGTTGCAGTCCCTGCCAAATACTGCAAGCACAGAGAGGAATTTGTTAAAAATAGTAAACTTGTGACGTGGACGAAAGTTCAAATATTATTGCTTCTTAAAAATTAGAACTATGGTTTGCCAGTGATTGGTGAACAAGTTAGCAGGACGAATAATCTTTCTGGCCAGGGGAAGAAACCATTAAATAAGCACCTGAAAGCTACAGTTAGTTGTAACCACCAGTGCATGAAAGTGACATTGCAGCTAAACTTCTTAACCGCAGGACAAGATTGGAAGCCGTTATTAGAGCATTGAGCTGCTTACTATTGACGAGTGTGGAAACTGCCAATTATGGGCCCATGACCTCACTTCATAGATATCTATTAAGCTAATTGTTGTTGTGTAACAAAAATTCCTTGTGCTAGTATTCGATGGCTAGTAATTAATGAGTATATTTTGGGTGATAATCGCTTGTTGTTCATTATGTTAGGATTTTGATTAATATATATATATACATATATATATATATATATATACTTTATGATTTAGGGGCCTTGTAGTTCTTATTCTAGACATGCACTTAGCGTACCTCCCTGTAGTTTCATTTAAATGCTATGTATTTAAGATCTATCAATTGATTCGAATAAGCTGAGTTTTTCTTTGATGGATATACCTCAATATTGGCATTTATTGTTGTTGTGTAACAAAAATTCCTTGTGCTAGTATTCGATGGCTAGTAATTAATGAGTATATTTTGGGTGATAATCGCTTGTTGTTCATTATGTTAGGATTTTGATTATTACATGGTCTATAATTTGACATATATAAACTAATTAAACAATTGCAATAAGATGCTGAAAATATTGTATTACTCAAGCATTGTATTAAACCAATAAGATATCCTTGTTTATAATGTCAAAATTCCTAGCTAAGGCCAACTGTGTTTAGTACCAATAGAAGAAGCTATTATTATCACTACTATCATGATATTCTAAAGGGACGATATCCTGAGTATTGGGTCAATAGTTAAAGACCAAGTCCTATAAGATTTTAACAAACTCATTTGTCTTCATAAAACTTGTTTATAATGATGTCATAGCTTCATGTTGAACATTGGTCGTGTCCTACAATTGTATTCTTTATTGCATGTACAAGCTACAATGTATATATATATATATATATATATATATATATATATATATATATATATATGTTGGGCTTTAATACTTGACTATCATCTTCGAGTAGGTATTCCTATGTCTGGAAAAAGTATAATGTATTTATATGACTTATCTGGCAAGCCATGTAAATATATTAGTAGTAAATTAGTGAAAAATTTATAAATTCTTTGTTATTATGACAACATAATAGTCATAGCAAGATATAGATAGTAAGAAGATTGGGGTATTGAGAAACTTAGATTCTTGTTTAGACATTATCCTACATATTAGAAAGCATAAGATATAGATTGAACCATTTTGTTTGACCTTGATAGAGACTCTCCTTTGGATCTATAGATTAGCTTGAATCTCTTCTCCACGATTAATTAATGGAGAATTTTATTGAAGTTAGATTTAAAGGAGAACTTTTATTAAGATTTGGTTTACGAGTGGAAAGATTTAGAAATATGGAAATATTATTATTATAATATTTTAACCTTGTTCTTATTCAAAATTTATATTGCTTAAGGTAACCATGTTTACCTAGATGTTACCCATTTGAGATGCTATCTTAAACTGATATATTGTTATGTTTCATTGCACATGTCTTCAATTCTCTAAAATGTCTTTGTAGTGAAAAATTGAATAATGATACCTTTAAGGTTACTAGCAAATGAAATTAATTCATCATTTATTTCTTATTACTTAATTGGGATTTGTGTATTTATGTGTTAAATTATGAGTCATTATGAGTGTAGTCTAAAACTGAAGTCAATGGTCAAGTATAGTTAGTGGTAAAAGTTATATTGAATATTTTAAGTAGATTAAGTTAGTGAGTAACCGGAATTAGGAAGATAATGCCTTTTTATGAAGTCATTTATGGTGGTTTTGTTTGTTTATTCGTATTGATTAATTGGGTTGATTATTGAACCAACTGATTGTCATTGTCATTTGTGGTGGTTGATCTAGTTAAGTTGTTAATTTTCCAATTCAAGGTTCATTGATTGTTGGGAATCTTGAGAGGAGAAAATAGAGGTCTCCCTTGGATTCCCAGTCTATTTTGTATCGAAGTTGATTGTGTAGTTTTGGATTGAGTTGATTATCTTATCGTGATGTATTGACTCATTATATTTGGATTGAAAAAAGTTCTTTGAGACCTTGCTATTGTTGATATTTCTTTGATGGGGAACCCTTGTGTTAGCATTTTTTTTAGAGCCTTCCAGAGGTTGGAGGGGATATGGTTTCTTCTTGCAAGGTTTGGTGTGGGAGCCAGCGACCTAGGAGGTTCCGCCTTGGATAACCCATACCAAGCTTGATTCATTTATTTGAGTTTTATGTTGTTTCACCTTTATGAGGGTGACCTCTTGATTTCTTATTTGATGGTGGTTGACCTTTACTCTTGGATTGTGTTTATGTGGCTTTGAGCCTTGCACTTTAATGTGGTTTTCATTACTCTATAATTTTTGCGTGAGATGGTGCATGCTTTAGTTGATGTTGTAATTTTGTTGGATTTGGTTTCTTGTGCAAGTTGGCTTGTTGTTTGTGATTTTGAGATATTGTGATTAGTTGGGGGAGTGGCTTTCAATGGGGGCTTGCACACAAAGGGGCACCTAGATAACCCATGTCAAAGTTGTGTAAACAAGTGATAACTTAATTAATCAATTAGGGGGTTTGGGTACTATCCACACATTAATTCAAATAATATTGTCACTAATGGGCCCAAGTGCTCATTTAGGCTTGGGATGAGCGAGAATTCCTAGAATGGAAAAATCAACTGCCTCATCTCCATTAGAGGTATGTTGATACCACATAAGTTGGCATGAGGGGTCGAAGATCGGTAGAGGCTACTAGGATAACCCACGATAGGGGTTGGGGTCTAGGAAGATCTACCTAGATAACCTATGACCAATTATGTGATGACACTTCACCCTTTAACAACCTTGTATGCTTTTGTCCCCTTCTTGTTGTTCTGGTGCCTTTAGAAGTGGATGTTGTCATATGTTTGTTGATGTTATTGTCATGTTTCTTGTGTCGGATAACCTTGGGTTGGGTGCTTTATTGTGATATTGATGTTCTTGTTGGGGAGTCTTGTAATCCTTATTTCATTTGATGGTTATCATTGAGGGTCCTTCTTGTTCTCTCCTAGCATAGGGGGTGAGCCTTAGGGTCCACATGGTCGGGTGGAATGTGCTATGCACCACGTTGGATCCACAACTATTGATTGAGTTGTGCAGTGTTGAAGCAAGCTATAGTGACACCAGAGATATTCCAATATTGGAACTAGTCTTCATGATTCGTACTCTAACATATCATTGTATCATTTTGTGCTATCATACTATACTTGTACATGTTGGGAAGTACTATTGTAATGATGTAATCCTTGAGCATTGTATCTTCATGATATTAATGCAATGATCACGTTCATGCTATTTATCTTTCTTATGATGTAATGATGTTGATACGAAAGTAATGCAGTCATGTAACCCCAAGGGATTTGTTATATTTTGTTCATGTATAGTTTCATTTCATGTGATATATGATTATTATGATGCATGTGGGTTATTCAAAAAAGAAAATCATGCTATAAATGTTAGTTGTTATTGTTTCCTCTGGGGTTGCATGGCGGGGCATTACATATGGTATCAAAGCCTAGGTTCATACACTGGGTGCTACGAGCCCATTACATCAACCTAGTTGCTTGTACTCTTTAGGTTACATTATTCCTTTGTGTCATCTTCACTTAGTATGTCTTAGGTGGTGTTGGTCCAAAGGTGCAGAAAATTGATGAAAAGGATAGGACACTCTGTGTAGTGCACAATGCACCGATATCCTTCCTATCGGAAGTGCATTTTTGGACCCTTGTGTTACCCTTGTGTCACCTTGTGGTGTGTTCCCTGTGAAGTGCATTTGAGTGTGCATGAGATGAGTGTGTGTTTTAACTTGAAATTTTGTGCTTTTGAGGTGTTAAATTGTGTTTTCTATTTCTAAAAGGCATAAAATATGATCTTGTGTTCCATATGTTGTGAGATTGGGTGTTGAATAATTAATGAAGTAGACTGCCTTACATGAAAATAGTGAATATTTAATGAAATATGAGTGCCTTGAATGCATAATTATGCAATGTACTGTGAAAATGTGACAATCTAATGTAGCAAAATGTATTACATGACATTAGAAGTATTGATATGAGTATAATGTGATTGGTTTAAATTGGTACTATAATTATTATGGTTTTGATCAGTGATTGTTTTATGAGGTGATTATGATGTGGTTACTGTTTGGAGTCTTGGTGAGAGGGACAGTGTAGTATCACTTGCTTATGAGCACCCTACTACACTGCGAAGTCCTCTCATGGTGTGTTTGTTATATGTAAATGTTGTACACAATGTTTGCTTTGTAGGTATGAAGCCTCAACTCCACCTGTACTGTCAGGACTAGGTGAGCCTCATTAATCCCAATGGGTATGACATGGAAACACTGAGTTGACAAGAAGGGTTCCCAACTTTTCCATCATCCTTAATGAGGATAAGTACCCCACCTTGTTACCCTGTCAGTATGGTTTATTTTGTTTTGTTAATTGTCTTGTTTGGTTCTTTCGCTTATTGATTTTATTGTGAGGTCAAGTGGATTCCATGATTTTATCATTTAATATTTGGCTGCATGAATATTTGATGATGTTTATCAATGTGTATGTTCTATTTTGTTTTCAACATCCAAGAGTATGTCAAAGCCTAGGGGGGAAGGATGTAATACCCCTTCATCTATGTTGTCCTTGAGTTGCTTACTGACCCATTATGAAGTCAGGTATTGATTTGTATGTTGTTGAATTGATTCTAAATTTGTTTGATTTATGACATTTGATTAATTGTGTTTCAGAGTGTTTAAAGTTTAAGGGCTTTATAAGTTGCTTGTTTGTAATGAATAAAATATAATAAAACAATATATAAATCTAGTGGGAGGTTAAAATTCATAATAATAAAAATAAATAATATGATAAATAAACTATAATGAAATACTTTAGTACATCAATTTTTATCAAAAATATAAATTGGGGATGTAACCACTTATGAGTAAATGAAATATTTAATGAATATTCTCTGTAACTAAAAAAAATACCATTTTAAGGAGGCTACATTTAATGGACATGAGCATTTTTTTTGGGAACAGACTCCCTTATATGTTGAGGATAGTTATGAGCATTGAGGGGATGTGGATTTCAAGATCTGGGGGAGGTACAAGAAAAATGATTTTTTTGGGGGGAAGAAGGATGAAACGGGGACTTCTTGGTGTTTAAACTGACCAAGCATTCTTTGTATCTGATATACAATGCAGTGCTATTCTTTACCCTTGTAGTGCATTGCCAATATCACCAAAATGTGGCTATAATGAGATGATTCATGTAGCTCCAAAAAATGTTTCATTCTCAATACATGCAGTACCTCTTACAACCTTCACCATATATCAATCTTTTATCTACAAAAAAGGAACACAAAAAGTCTCTAAGATATGTGTAGGGATCACTCTGGCAGTATGAAGTTATGCTGTAATCTCTTAAATAATAGCATGGCCTAATGGATCATAGCTTGGAATGGGTATGTATTCTAATCTCCTTTGAAAGTATTGAGTGAATCGTATTTATTTCTATAATGCTTAAAATATGAAAGAAAAGCTTCATAAATCTTGAGTTCATGGAAGATCACTTAGGAAGATTTCATTCAAATTGAAAGTTGACATAAGAACTTCCAGGTTCATGTGATTGGCATGTGCAAGGTATTATCTCTAACCTACCGTACTAGTTAAATACAAAGATTGTTGAAGCCCATTATTAGATTTTGGAATCATTTAGAGATCCTTGTACGTACATCACCTACAAACATGGCATTTCATGAGTTCCATGATTGATTAAGGTATTCTATCAAATAGTACTCATGTCATGACTATGATTATGCATTTTGCATGTATGTCTACTAGTGTTGATACATGTTCAACATTTGAGAAATTCTTGTCCTCCCCACTTGATGGTTGTCTGCACCTCTTTCAAAGATTGATTTACTTTTGGCATTACTCCTTGATTAAGTAGTAATTGAATGCACATCATATCATTAGAAATCCCTTGCTGTGTAAATCTTAGACTAATCTAGACTATCATCTCCTTGTAGTACTTATTTTCCCTCCACCACTTAGTATGGTTTTGAATGACTTATTTCTTGAATCTAGAATTTCCCTGTTGCCTTCATGCATCAAGCCAATTTATTCAGTAATTATATCTCTTAAATCCTTCTTTCTCTTACTAATTTCACTTGGCATGTTCTCCTCATAACTGAACTGAACCTTCTCTAAGATAGACATAATTAAATCAAACCAAGCCTATTTGTAAATTTGATGGTTGATCAATGCAACCATAAGCTAAAGTTCTGCTTAGTCATCGACATAGCTCTCACTGCTTTTTTGGACCCTCATTGCTATAGATCATCTATGGGATTTAAAACATTTGTACCACATGGTATATGTGCCTTTGAATCTTTAAAAATATCCTTCATGAGAATACCTTATGTTCTAGATATCCTAATATATATAT